>JAFEME010000275.1:0-39562 GCA_018831755.1 Niveomyces coronatus | reverse complement strand
GGGAAGGGAGGCTCTCCTCACTTAGAGAGACGGCTGGCGCGTTTGAACGGGTGGCTGAGCCTGGTCAGGGTGTAGCAACGAGGCAGGTCACACAAGCAAAACTGAGAAACACCAATGCTGCCTCCGGCCTGTTGGCTCTCATTGTTGTTATTTCTTCAGAGGTTAAGGGACCTGTACTCTGGATTCACGGCAGAGTTCCGTTTGCAGGTGACCACCCACGCTGTGTGTTTATGGCTACTACTAGCTACTTAGATATCTCATCGGTTGCTATGAATAAGATCTTGGGGGCGTTGTGCGCGGTTCACGCTCTATAGATTCCGGGTCTAAGCACTTGCCCGCCCTCGGCCCACCGTTCTTCTCGAAGAGATGGACAATACAAACGGAGGTTTTCCTCTGAGAGATGGAATCTGCGAGACACTCGGGCATCTTTTGCCTCTCGTATGGAGAGGAAACTCCAACAGCCTGCTCGCTCCCGCTGTTCTGTAAAACGCTTCCACGCAACAACGCCATTGTTCTTCACATTTTTCTCACACACTCATCACTCAATGAGATGCATGGCCTCGTCATTGTCGTGGCGTGTCATGTGCGAGTTTCTGTACTCCCGTTCCGCTACTGATGGGCCCTTGCCGCTTCTTTGTCAGGCAGAAAGACCACAATGTGGTGCGCTTAGTCCCAATCGGCCAAGTGATCTGAGTGATGCGTGATCTATAGAATGAGGTTCTTCCAATTGCCTGGCTGGATCTGGAAGAGAGTTCTCACAATAGTTCCATTTCACGTTGGCTGCTATTGACTCACATTACTCCCCGCTAGTCAGATCAAGATGGCCTCAATTAGACCGTGAAATAGAAAGAAATCGAAATAAAACCTTTCTCTTGCTCTTGAGAAGAGTAATGAGAACATACTGTAGTGTCATATAGCTTTCGATGGTGCCATGTGTGGGCGATGCATCCACCGTGCTGGCGGTCAACCAAGCAACGCAGGATCAAAATTTTGTGGTAAACGCGAGTGCTGTTGCCCCCCAAAGAAGACTATATTTCATCTTGACGATAATTATTCATTTCTGTTGCGGCGAAGGTCGTGACACATGTTAATTTATAGAGTCGGGCTTGCTTGACCAACTTCAAGTAAGCCTGTTTGCGAAAGTCTGTAGGGTACACTCATTACTAACCTCGCAGTCCCAGATTTGGAAGTGTGCGTCGTGCTGAAATAACCTACCTAAATAATTCATCGCCAGTTTCGAAAATACTGTAGTTGTCATACTCATCCGTGGTTTGCATAACTTGATCATCTCTGTGATATCTAGAGAGCAATATTTAATCGATAACCTTCTGAAGCACGGCAATAACAACAGTATATTTTCACAAAGTATTCACAGACTGTTGATCAAACTTAGGCAACAATGACTCAATCACTTCCATCCTATTATGTGCGTCAGTCATTACGCCAGCAACGTTATTGCCGGAGGCGGCCGACGCAGAGAATATCCAACTTGAATAGGAGCATCCAACATCAGTGCAAGATGCCACCGAAGTATTCAAGCGGTACTTCTGGTATCTAATTCAATAGAGTCCATCTCCTCCACTGCGATCTCTATGTAGTTTTGGGACGAGATTGAATATCTGGTTACATACCTTTAAGAGAGCTTTGACACAGTATGGTTCTGCATCCATCCTGTAAAGCTTGAGAGATATTCCGTGTTAGTAGCTCCTTGTGCCGCGATAGCTGATTGAAGAATGCCCTTGGTAGGAACTTGACGCATCTTTGCGAGAGCGGTGGGAGGGTTGCAGCAATGCCGGCCGGATGTGGGATTTGAAGTGGTCAGGGATTGTTCCCCGGCTCCGCTTTGACTTGAATAAACATTCGAGCAGAAGCAAACGGACGGCTTCGCGTTTGCAGGTCTTGGCACTTGTAAGTTCTCGGTCGCCCGCAGACCGCCAACAGTTGGTGACGATGTCCGTCATCCCTCCCATCTTGCCTGCATACTAGATGCCTTTAAAGGAGATGTTATAGCAGAGCGTACGGAAGTATTCATCTGTAGATGTAGCAACTTTGAAGTAATCTCTCTATCAAGGAGGCCATCATTACTGGTTCCCGAATCAGTGGCCCTCTTCTGCATCTCGTCTGCTTGCTTTTAGTGTCATGGCGGCGCGTCCCCTCCAGCAACCGGGGGCAGAACAGCTGGGACCTAAAACGGGCCCCAACCTGGTGTCGTTCCGCCCCAACTTGATGTTAGTAGGCAGTTTCCAGGGGCTTTCACTATTATCCCCAAGCCAACCGGGACCAGACGCCTCGGGGGTTGCGGCCCGGCCGACTTTGGGAGGGGGGGAGGGGGGGGCAGTGCCTTGGGCGAACACCCGCCGGGTGGACGCATGTAAGACCCAGACTCAGACTTCATCATCCTCACATCAGCCATCTGGCATCTGGCATCCTTTTCCCTGTCTTCGCCAAGTCACTGATACCAAGCAAACATGACGCCGTCTGAGGATCAAGATATACCTCTCGCGGAGAACCTCATCACCTTCCCGCGTATATCGATATTCGCCAGGCCTTTCCCGCGTCGCCGCCGCACTTTGAATGACTATTACAGGGACGCATCTCCTGGATCACCTCCCTGGAACTCGCAATGTCATCCATCCTTGAGGGCCAAGGCAGCTGCCTTGGAGGCGATTCTTCAAGGCGGCGCGAACAGGGTGCTGTGGGACGACTGTCGGTTGATCTGGGATAGCTTTCCCTATTTCGGTGATGCCAATGCGTTTGAGGGCCGGGTACGTGACCATGTCTCATTAATCTCCCCGAGAAGCAAACTTATAAAACCAAACACGCCCCCCAACAAACCCCATCCTGCACTACCAGTACAAGCCGGCTCATGCTCTTTGATAGATGGCCGTCTTTGGAGTCGAGGGTTGCGTCGAGACGCCAAGATGCTCCCGCCAGAAATTCAAAATTCGCTACACGGCAGAGTTCGAGTCTGAGCCACTCTACTTCGTTCACGCCGCTCTGAGCGACGCACAAGACAGAGATGGAAACCACGTCTACGGACTTGAATCAATGAGAACCATTACATCATCCGACAATACAAGCCCACAGGTTCTCTTCAACGACGCCGTCATGTCTCTGACCAATAAAGTCGTTACCGGCGGAGAACAAGGCACCATCTGGACTTTTCTCTCTCCTTACTTCGACTATGACTAAAGACCCTCGCCAATGGGATCAAAAATAGCACACATCAGAGAATCTGGCAATCATGTTCGAAGATTATAGGCGGGAAAAATTTTTGTTTGTAGCTTAGTGCTCTAACGCCCAAAGGGGCGATACTCGATGTTGTGGTCTATCCACGTTGCTCACCAAATATAAGCTGTCTTCCATGCCCTGCTTTCCCGTATCATAATATCAACCGTGTTTTAAAATGCCATGCAAAGTGAAAGAGGCAGAGGAAACCGTACTAGCCATCTATATTGGCTACGCGAAACGAACAAGTCGCCGTAAGCCAGCCTTTGGCGTACAGCGAGGGTGGGGAACAAAGGGCAACAAGCCAGAGCAGCAGTGAGACATTCTCGGTATAATGTAGTTTGCCAAAGACTTTTTGTCTATTCTCGCCATCTATTTCACGGTTATGACCTTTGTCGGGTCAAAGTCACCTTGTGACGCCTCACTGGGCGCCGCTGCCCTTACACTGCCGGACAACGCAGGCGGGAAGACGTAGCCACGCTGGTTTGCGACGATCCTGATGCCGTCCCGCACCGTATCTACAGAGTGATGCGTGTGTCCAAACACCCAAGCCTGGACGGAGCTCCAGTCTCCCAGCGCAAGCATATCGGTGGCAAACGCGGAGGACCAAGGGTTGTCCTGGTGTTCGGGCCGCGACGATCCCTCCAGGCACGGCGCATGATGCGTTACGACAAGAAGCCTTCGTGGCTTTTTCCCATCTCCGACATAAGGTCGGGCAACTTGTTCTCGCAGCCAAGCGGCTTCCTGCGCATGAACATCGTTGTGCCTGGCGGCTGTCCATCCGTCGATCCTCTTAAAGTCGTTTATCCTGGACTGGACGACGTCGACTCTTTCGGTCGGTATGGAGGACCAAAGAGTGCAGCCGATTATGGAGAGGCTGGAATGAGGACTGTCCCAGCGCGTCTGATGGAGAAGGACGAGTCGCCGGGCTAGCGACGGCTCTTGGGCGAGGCGTCGCGCCGCTTGCAGCGCTGCGGAATAATCCATCCCGTAAAACTCATGATTTCCCAAGACGAGAAAGACTTTTTCGTAGCGCGGCACCTGGGCCTTGAGGAATACGAGGTAGTTGTCGTAGTCGGCCAACCGTCCAATGTCGCCAGCCAACAGCAGATAGGGGGCTCTTACAGGGAAAGTGAAGGATGCATACTGCTGCCCGATCTCCAGATGCAAGTCGGACAGAATCTGTATACGGCTATTCCATGACCAGCGCCAGACTCTCGACAGAAACGAGTTCATACTCCACGTGTCTCTGACGAACGGGCACAAGCACTGGATGACGGATGATGCTACTGTCAATTAACAAGGTTGAGTCGGGATGGCCCATTTTGCACGTGCAAAGTTGAGGGTGGGGTCTAGGACATATGGCCCTTTCTACTCACAAATAAAGGCTTAGTAGGAAGGTATAGTACATTAATGCATACTCAAAACATGCACATCAGGTACTGGAATTCTGCGTTCCAAGGCGGGGGGTTCTATAGTGGCAGCTGCCTGGCTGTGACTCTCTGGTTATTTCAAGCCCTGCACCGAGGACTAAGAAATCAACAACTACACAAAGTACAAATTGGGTCATCCCTGTTTGAGGACAACCTTTCTCTGCAGCTCTCAGCAATCAGTCATCATTTTTGCGGCGCACGTCAACGGTCTCGAGCCTCTCGGACACGCTACTCTATCATGTCGACCCATAGGGGGAAGTCTTGGCAAAGAAGTGGCGGAGCTGTCGCGCGACGAGATAGCCTCGTTGCCCTTCGCGCGCCTGGCGCCCTTTCTGGCCAGACAGTCCACCAACTTTTTTCAGTCAAAGGATGATGTGACCATGATGGCTGTTGAGCAGCTCGTCGACGGGATGGGCCTAGGAGCTGGGTGAATGCTCAGCTTACCGATTGTGACCGCGTGGCTCGCGACCTCATTCTCCAACAGGTGAGAGACAAGCAGTCTAGAATCGACGACTTTCGGATACCCAAATCACGCGCTTTGTTCGCGATGAAGCAGAAGCAGCCCACGTTCGATCTATCCCTGGTTATGTGTGATGGGTTAGCCCGGGGTCGCTGTCACGTCCTTCTACCGCAGCGATCAAGCGCCGAGAAAGGATCCGCGCAACTCTTCAGGATTCGCGAAACCATAAGACAACTACAATACTCTTGGTATTCTTGAATGCACTGGGTCATGCTTGCTCAGTCGAGCCATAATGACCAAGAGCGCCTCGACGATGCGGACGCGGCGCTGTCCCACGCTTACCGACCGACCAACGGTGTAAAATTCGATATCCCTGCAAGGCATGCCAAGGTATCGGTACGCTTGATATCTGTCGAGTGAGTAAAGACAACGATTGAAACACGCCAGCCACCAAAGGCCAAGTGGTCGATTTAACAATGGACAAAATACATGGCTTTCAGGTTGGGCCACAAAGCTGCCGGAAATCCCCCTACTTTTCTCTGCCTTGGTAGGTCCGAAAGAGGCAGCGCATTCTTGGCCGAGATCAGCAAAATTGCCTAGCCAATCGGATGCCCGGCATACCGACGTGCTTCCACCCGAGGCAGACTTGATGATGGTGATGTGGCTAATTTGAGGCAAAGAATGGAAAGCAGCTACTATACGCTACAAAACGGGCGTATCCCAAAGTGGTCTATTTAAACCCCGCGCTCGTTTAAAGATCAGGGTTTTTTTTTTCTCTTCTTGCCATTCAGTTGACAACAAGCAAGCAAATGGCGAAACGCATAATTTGACATTTTCAAAACTCTTGATCCTAGTCCCTCTCATCGCGTAAAAAAATCTGAGACATTACGTACGCTCCCTCCCTTACATTATGTTATGAGCACAGAGGAGTGACTGGCCTACCTGGAGGCGCAACTACTCTGACGTCAACGAATACCAAGTGGAGGGCACTGGTTAACTAGACTTGTTACCGCCTCTTCGACGGGAGCTTATAGGAGACCGAGCTGCCGCTATTATACATTCGAAAACATCGTAATCTTTACATCTGAATTGTCGTACATTTTCCGATTTATCCAACAACTTCATTTCCCCATCAAGTACAAGAGAGAAAACAGAAAAAGAAAAAGCAAAGCTACAACCATGGCTCCCAAAGTCCTCGTCGTCCTCACCAGCGCCGACAAGATTGTCAAGCTCGACAAGCCCACCGGCTGGTACCTGGTACGGGAGGAATTCCAACATGTTTTCCCCCCGTCTATAACTCAATTCAAACACTTACTGTAGAGACGCAGCCCGAGCTCGCCCACCCATACGACGTCCTCGCCCCCAAGGCCGAGATCGTCCTCGCTTCCCCCAAGGGCGGGGTAGCCCCCCTCGACCCCATCTCCCTCGAGGCCTGCAAGACCGACGAGTCGTCGCAGCGATTCCTCGATGCGAAGCTCTGGGAGGCCACGAAGCCCCTCAAGGACTTCCTCGGGCGCTCGGGCGAGTTCGCCGCCGTCTTCTACCCGGGCGGCCACGGCCCCATGTGCGACCTCGTCGACGACGGCGACTCCATCCGGCTCATCGAGGAGTTCTACCGGGCCGGCAAGCACGTCTCCGCCATCTGCCACGGGCCCATCGTCTTCGCCAACGTCAAGATCGACGGCAAGCCCCTCGTCGAGGGCCGCAGCGTCACGGGCTTCACCAACGCGGAGGAGGACCAGGTCGGCATGACGGACGCCATGCCCTTCCTGCTCGAGGACCGCCTCCGGGCCGCCGGCGCCAAGTGGGAGCAGGCGGAGCAGCCCTGGGGCGAGAAGGTCGTGGTGGACGGGCAGATCATCACGGGACAGAACCCGGCGTCGGCCCATGCTATCGGCGTGGCGATCGCCAAGGCCATCGGTAATTGACATGGCGTTGGAAGATTGGCAGTCTGCTAACGGTATACAGGTGTTTGAGCAGTTTGAATATGCGAAAGAAAAAAATCTACGAGACAATGTATGACAATGGATAACTATGATCTAGCTGGAATTTGAAATAGTGAGAGAGCAATATTGCTCGCTATGTGTGCTTTCGCGGTAATCATGCAAAACAGTTGTACTGTGTACGCGCGCGCACCTTGGCGTAACCCGATGAAATGTTACAAGACTGCACTCGGACTTCTTCAAGAGAAGCTCGCATCTCAGCACGCACTGCTCCGAGTCTTGTTTGAAGTCGCCCTAGTCGAGCAAGGAACAAGGTTTGTGCGCAGAGTGAGGCACGTTTACAAAGAAGATGTTGAGCAGTTGGAATCGACCCATCATGTGCGATACTGAGCTTCGATCTCTGCATTGATCTTGCATAACAATAAAACACATCTTTTCCACATCTCCGAGGCCATTCGCCTCTCCCTGCCAGACCAGCAAGAATCTTCCACCTCTTGTGACCTCACATCGTAAGGATAGCAATACAAACGCGCGCATGGATGCCAACCCAATAGTGCAAGAATCTCTTTTTTTTTTCCTAATTTACAAAAATCTTATTCAATAGTGCTTATACGCCTCATCAAACTACATGCTACCCCATCACAATCGTCCCACCTCTCATCAGGCCTCCGCCTGCATCCGCGTCATCTCCCTTATCAGCGCCGCAAACTTCTCCGCGCCGCCCTCCCCAAACAGCAGCTGCCTGTTCCTCTCCGTCTCCCTCGCCTTGCCCTCCGCGCGCGCCTGCACCCGCTCCTCCGCCGCCCTCAGCCACGGCACCAGCGCCGCCGAGAACCCCTCGTCACCACCACCACCACCACCGCGCCCGGCCTCCCTCCACGCCGCCGCCAGCGCCTCCGCGACGTCCACCGCGTCCCACATGGCCAGGTTCACCCCCTCGCCCGCGTACGGCGTCATCAGGTGCGCCGCGTCGCCGAGCAGCGTCACGCCGGGCACGTGCGCCCACCTGTGGCCCACGGGCAGCATGTACAGCGGGCGCAGGTCGTACCGCGTCGTCCCGCCGCCGTTGACCGGCGCGCCCGCCTCGTCGCACGCCGCGCGCAGCAGCCGCCTCGGCATCTCGCCGTACGCCGCGTACGGCGACCCGCCCTCCCCGCCGCCCGCGAGGTACGCGTGCAGCGCGTCCGGGTCCATCCCGTGCACGCCCGCCCGCCCCGCCATGTCCTCCTCGCCAGGCGCCGCCATGGTGACGTACAGCCGCTCGGAGCGCGCGATGCCGCGCTGCCCGGTGATGGCGTGGCCCCCGCCCAGGATGCACATGGTGCCGTCGCCGCAGAGTGCGGCGAGCTCCGGGTGGCGCGTGGGGATGTCGGAGATGGTCAGCGTGAGGTTCTGCAGGCCCGTGTAGGCGGGCGCGGCGTCGGAGAGCAGCGGCCGCACCCGCGACCAGCTCCCGTCGGCGCCGACCACGACGTCGAAGACCTCGGCGGGCTGCGAGCGGGCGGTGCCGTCGTCGTCTTTGTTGTCGTCGGCAAAGACCACGCGGGTCCTGGCCTCGCCGACGCGCTCGACGGAGCGCACCTTGCGGCCCCACCGGATCGCGTCGCGGGGCAGGCGCGAGCGCAGCAGGCGGTGGAGCTCGTTGCGCGCAATCTCCGGGCGCCCGTGGCCGCCCGGGTCCGAGTGCAGGGCCGCGCCCGTGGCGTCCATGATCTTGAGCGCCTCGGAGCAGTCGCCGATGCGGCCCAGGAAGGCATCGTAGAGGCCGCAGGCGCGGATGGCCCGCAGCCCGGACTCCTCGTGGAGGTCCAGGCTGCCGGAGGGGAGGTCGAGCTCCGCGTCGGTCGGCCGCTGGCGGAGCTCGAAGACGGTGGCCGGGATGCCGGCGTTGTGGAGCAGCAGCGCGAGGGTGAGGCCGCCGGGGCCGCCGCCTATGATGGCGATCTTGATGGGGGCAGCGGCAGACATGATGATTGCTCTTGATGATGGAGAGAAGAAGATATTGATCTATTGCGGTAAGGATGATTTGTTTCAAAAATGCATCGGAGACAAGCCCTGTTTTTAAACAAACACAAGTAGCTCGATGGGCAAGAGCTTGAATTGAGTTTATTTGCCAATTTTTTTTTTCCTTTCCTTTCGGCACCGTGCTAGGATGGACCGGATCTCGGGACCGAACTGTTAGTGCCACCATCGCGAAGAGAGAGAGAGGGCTGAGAAGGGCAATTTTTTTGCCTGGCGGCAATGTTAAGCCCGTGTCGGCTACTTCAGCGCAAGGCCGGTGCTCCCGAGATGGACCAGCCCGAGACGGGCCACGATCGGGTGGGTTACAGGGAAAGTGGGTTTGCGTGGTAGGGCGGGAGGAAACACTGCCGTGTCCTGCTTAAGTCATGGCTTATATGTTCAGGGCAGCTTCCGCGGGGCTCGTGACGATGTGCAGAGATGTCGGGGGTTCACACGCCGTCTTGGGGCCGAATCTTATCCATCCTGCTTCACGGGCGCATGTCAGACACTCCCTGACCATGGTAGCCCATAAACGTTACACCATGTTCTTGCGCGCTGCCGACGATAGGAGTAATTCTTATTTCCGACTTGATACACTAGATTGCCAGAGGAGATGCTAGTGATCGTTTGTCGCAGCTAATCCAGGGCATTGTCCGAATACTTCATCACACAACACCAGTACAAAACTCTAGAAGAGGTCCTTCTCTACAGGGCCTTGCTCAGCTTCTCCCTCTCACCGCGCTTAAGCGTCCACTCCATCCTACCGTCCGCGCTCTCTCGCTTCTCGTACGGCCCGTCCTCCATCCAGCGCGTCCACTTCTCTATCACAGTGATGGCCTCGGCGGCCGACACCTGAAACCACTCCAAGTGCTGCTTCCGGCAGCGCCGACAGAATATGCGGACACGATCGCTCAAGAGCTCCGCATGTACGAGCCTCTCCACACGATGAGCATGAGGGACAAGCCTGGCGCTCTTCTCGGCGGTCGGTTTTGGATATAGCACCATCGGCTGCCGACGACAATCCTTCTGCCACTCTTCGTGGCGTAGACTCACAGCCCTCGTCGTAAAGCCAATCTTGACAAAGTCTTCATTCCCCGGCACGGTATAGGCGTACACAGTGCCAGGGTTGACCTCATTATTGGCTCTGTCTAGTGAGGTGTCCAGCGGAAGCTCTAGCACACATTCGAGAGCCTCTGATGACGTCTCCCCCTCATCCGTCGGCTCACCCTTGCCAAGGATCTCAAAAATGCCGGCTTCGACTCGAGTGTCCCAGAAATCAGCTGGATCCTTGCTTGTTCTACGAGTCCTAGGTGTAGGGGGTGGTGAGGGAAATGCTGCCGGCTGGGCAACCTTTCCGGGGTGAGCAGGCCTGCAATCGACCAGCTCTGTCACGCTATTTCGCGCTGCCTCTTGCTGCCTGGCTTTCATCTCGTTCCGGCAAGCTGCAAGAAACTTGCTTACTCGTATCTTCCAATCGACTTGCTGCCGAGATGGAGAAGCCTTTTGATGCACGTGGCAAAGCATGCTATACTGTAGAACCTTGGCAAGCATTTCGAAGGAGGCATCCTCGTGGTCATTCCTGTCGTCGCATAATGCACCGGTCGATCGATGTACAAACTCGTCAACAGTGCGCTCAAAGTTGCTCATCTTGAGCTTCGAGATTTTGATATCGCAGTCATCTCCGGTCTTGGTCAAACTCGTGCACTTCTGGGGTGGAGGTCTCAAAATGCTGCGAAGCCGCCACTGGAGTGATGGGCAGCGGGGTGAACCCTGCTCGTCACACGGCAACACTGGCAGCCACGCAACGAGCCGAGCATCTGCGGCTTGGGGGTCATCGTGCTTGCGACAGTGAATGAGGCGGGTCAGGCGCCGGAGCTGTTCCTCAAAATCTTCTGATGAGCCGGTTGCGTCCAGAGATATGAGCGCCTCGACAGCCGGGTCGACGTTGCCAACATTCTTCACTGGCGTGCTATTTTTGCAAGGCTGGTTCTTTTGTGTGTTGGCGCCACAGTTCCCAGTGTCGATGGACAGAGCTGCTTTCCACACGTCAACGCCGGAAGACTTGGCTGTAGTGTTGTGATCAGCGTCTTCGTTTAGGTTAGATGGCGTCGCCGACTCCTCGTTGTTTGATCTGGAAGGCTTCTCAGTGCCTTCGGAAACAGTTTCCGACGCTGAAGAGACAAAAGCGTCAGATGCCCCTACCAGAGCCGAAACTTTGACTGGAGCAGGGGATGGTGGCGGGCTAGGATACGGCTGAGCCGGCCGCGCTGCGATTGTAGTGCGCGAGGTCGCCATGACGTCTGTCAAGGCAGAGATACGGCTTTGAAAATCAGGAGCCACAAACCGCCGGCATCGTAAATTGCGAGAATAGGTAGTCGTCGACGATGAAGTCAGCGTCCGGTCAGGATACCGTGGGACCGACCGACTCTTAACATGCAAACCATGCCCATTCGCTCAGAAATCTACTCAACTTGGATCTCGCAGTAATATTTCGGACATGATCTATTGTTGATGTGTCAAAACAGAACCTCGATTCTACTCAGCTGTGATGATGCGGGTGGCATGCACGAAGCGGGGTTTCTGTGAGGCTGATAATGCCCTGACGCGTAGGGACTGAACCTCGGTCACGGGGGTTCTACGAAGTCATGATCCATGACCACATCTTCTGCAGCCCGTGGCGTCGTTGTTTTCAGCTGAGCAGCTTACCTGGTGCCAAACTCACGACAAGGAGAGATGGGAGGCCTTGAAGCTTACTCAGCAGATCGCATCAGCGATGCACATGCCGCGTCTCCGATGTGTCTTACTTATATTCTTTGTCCCACAGTCGGTGCGCACAACACCGCCTAATGCCACCTTCTCACGTGAATGCACGAGCACAGACAACATGATACGTGCGTGACAGAGTGCGAATACCTGCGTACACAACTCCGACAGGCATCCCATACAACTAAGCCCTGTCACCAATCCCGCCCCCCTTGGCATATAGCTGCACGCGCAAATGTCAGTCAATATTTCAGCCCTATCCGAGTACCAGATACGGAATTTCTTCCTAGAGAACACATCTGTCACGCAGGAATCATGCAACATGGCAGCCGAACAGATAACGGGCCGGTCCGTTACCGCGACACCGAGCCAGGGCGGCACCAGCTACACCGTTGAAGGCGGACAACTCGTCGTCCAGTTTCGCGTCCCAAGTTTCACGCTGGACATGGACCTGCTCAAAAGTATCGAACAAGCGTATCGCGGCTTCGCGCCACACCATGAGAACTGGGGCAAGCTTGGCGAGATTCAGGTGTACACCATGAATAACGTAGGCGGAACATGCATGTATCTGGCCCGAACCGCACTGCGAAATAACAACTACCGCCTCCTACGAATCACACTCGATGACTATGCAAGGTTTCTTAGCCCCCTTAACCCCCCGTAGTGCATGATAAGCCAAGACTAGCCTGATCTGCTATAGATTTTTTGCCTCTGCTTATCATAACACACCTGCCGAGATGGCACGCCCAGACCGCGCTCCATTGCGGGACAGGTACTTGTCACAGCTTCAACAACTACGCCAAGGTCTTCCAGAACGTTTCCATGCAAAGCTTGACGAAATCATTCCCAAAGTCCCCGATCTGTTCAAAGAGGATTGGCCGCTCGTGCACAATCACGTCGACCTCCTTGAGAACAACATCCACGTTGATACGGCCACAGGTAGGATTACGGGTATTTGCGATTGGAGGGATGCCGAGATCAGTCCCTTTGGCATGTCGCTAGGAGGAGCCGAGATCATGCTCGGAACCTTGATCTGGGGCGGCGAGTTTTGGCGCTACCACGCAAATCACGAGGAGCTTCGAAGTCATTTTTGGGAACGCTTCTACCACTATCTGGGAGGTGTTTCTGATACGGTGAAA
Source organism: Niveomyces coronatus (assembly GCA_018831755.1). NCBI lineage: Eukaryota > Fungi > Ascomycota > Sordariomycetes > Hypocreales > Cordycipitaceae > Niveomyces > Niveomyces coronatus. Next base: position 26,595 of record JAFEME010000275.1, on the reverse strand, counting down.
CGACGCATTCAGACGGCCAGACTGGTCGGTCTCTTCCTGGACAATGGCTTCGAGAATGGCACGCCGGCAGCTGAGGGCCATAAGGAGTTGGGATTTCTCGGGGCGGTTCTTCGATATGGACCGGTATGTTTATCTCCGCTTTGAATTATCGGGTTTAGGCGATTGTCACAAGAGCAAAAGAAGTGTTGAGAGTAGATGAGATTCTTGAGAAGTGGCGTTTGCCTTGGATTTTGACAATGGCATAGATCAAGGTTGCCAGCAGGTACCACAAATCTATTTCTATATATTCAGATTTTGCTCGCAGCCTGTCACATACGACCATAGGCAATAGAGAACACCGCGTCCCGTTTGCTCCGCATAAGTTAAGCTATTGACCGGCAGATTAGTAGTTGGGTCGGTGACGACCAGCGAACACCGGCTGTTGTATGTTTTTGCCAGCAACAATTTTTGCTGTCGTATGCTTCTTTTTATTACCAGCAATTTGTACTGTCTTACCGTTGAGATTTCCTCCAGCTTGTCTATCATAGATTAATGGTAAAGAAGGGGCTGTCGTGCGTGATTAAGAAGCGATACAAAGTGATCTGCGACCTTCCTTCGATAGTCTCAATTTAGTTCGTTTAGCTATGATCGTGAAGTTAGCTCTGTTATAAGTCTACCAGGGCACGCAGTCGCCGAGTTACGAGCCACGACTTCAAAAACATATCGGCAACTGCATCAGTGGTCGCGTCAGTGACGTCTACTAAGTAGAGCTTTAAAAGAAACGGCTGCTAGTAATTTATGCGGCCTCTAGTGTAATCTCAAGCGAGGTACAAGTGCACTGCACTTTTGTGCCTGAATTGTGATCAGCCTAAAAATTAGTATTATGGGTCAGCCTGATATCTGGAAGGCAAAGCACTGAGGAAGCAGCCGCCTTGTTAAAAAAAATATATATGAATATAATCGCTACGCTATTAATGAAGTTCACTACAATTCTATAACAATCTATCCGTTTATATAGTGACGCCCTGCGGCTCATCATCTTGGCTATAACCGCGACTTTTACACGTCCTGCTTATTCCAGCATAAGTAGTAGGGCTGATACGCTGCCCGTTCAGCTCGACCCCGCATCGCAAACGCCAGCCAGGCAGTGCATGCGGCGGAGCTGCTGCCAGGTCGAGACTTCAATCGTCGCAGCCGTGGTTGTCGGATAATCAAAAAATCAGGCTGAGCGGAATCCTTAAAGAGAGGGATGACGCGTCGGCATCACTACACGATTACAGACATTGGTGTTGGTGCTGGCACTTGATCACTGAACTCTTCAACGACGCCCACCACCCACCTTTTTCTTTTCCGCCGACGGCGGTGCTCACCAATCAGCATCCAGCCAACAACCACAATGTCCAAGGCAAAGTTCAGACGGCCGATGCCAACTTTACCAATTTTATCGTCTTTGCCTTGGAACAAACCCATGCGCTTTCCTGAAACAGGATCCCATCCCCGGAGCCTAGTCTCCGCCTGACCGCCGTTTAACAATCTCATTCGCCCCGCCGTCTCGTCCGACCGCGATGACCTCATGTTGATGCCATTTGTGGCTGATTTTCTAAAAATATCTCTATCATGTCGACTTCTCTTGAACGAGGCGCCGACGCGAAACGGCTTTTCCATTTGGTTTTCTTCTTTAGGGGAAAAAAAAAAGGAAAGTTGAGGGGCGAAGGAAAATCGCGAACGCATCTTGCCGGCCATGTCCACCAGCCAACTGACCATGAGGCCAGCATTGCCTGATAAAAATCCAACAGAATTGCTGGCTCATCGGAGAGATGATATTCGAAATATACCCGTGACTCCGGCTTTCGGGAACGAGCGCGAGGTTGCCAACGGTCACGGGCCCAACTTCGATGCCAAAGTCAACGACTACTTTGGCCTGCAACGGCCTTTGCACGGAAATGTCATTTCAGCCACGTTTGCCATGCCTCAAGTCCTGCACAAAAGAGGGAGAACAGAATGGGTAGATCAAGGCCAACATCACGCAGCAAATGACACAATCATGCTAACACAGAACGTCTCAGCAAACCAGCAATCGCTTCAACCGATCCCCGCAGCTCGACTGTCTCTCGTACCTCTCGGCCGGCCAGGCCTCGCTGCAACACACCATCGTTGCCTGGACCGGCGAAATCACCCAGTCAGAAGCTGGCGTCGAGTCTCCTCCAGCCACACCGCCGTCGTCCTCGACCTCACCAGCTAAAACCAGCCAATTGCAGGACAATCACGAGCCCAGCACCGACAGGACCGTGCACATCGACCCCGAAGCGCAAGAAAGTCTCCAGGCCCTTCTAGCCGAAGATAATGAGAAGATCGTCCCCGTCTGGCTCTTCGACGACTCCGAACGAAGGCGCGACGGCGTCCTCGAGCTCAAAAACCAGTCGAGATGGCGAGACTATGCCGAGCACGATCTCTACCCCCTGTTTCACTACAAGCAGCGCGAGCCCACCGGCGCCGGCGATGAGCGGCCGCGCTGGAAGGACTACCACCGCGCCAACGCCGCCTTTGCCGACGCCATCTGCGCCGTCCACAGAGGCGACGACGTTATCCTCGTTCACGACTACCACCTCATGCTCGTCCCGCAGATGGTCCGCCGGCGGCTCCCCCGCGCGCGCATCGCCTTCATCCTCCAGACCCCGTTCCCCACCAGCGAGTTCGTCCGCTGCCTTCACCGCCGGCAGGAGCTACTCGAGGGCGTCGTCCTCGGCGCCGACGTCGTCGTCTTCCAGGCGCCCAGCTACGCCGAGCACTTTGCCAACTCGTGCGCGCGCATCCTCAAGGGCGTCGTCGCCGCCGCCACGCCATCCTACATATCCTATCGCGTCGCTGCCGGTGACAGCCCCCTCCGCCACATCCAGCTCGCACACATCCCCACCGGCATCGACATCCATGGCATCCTCGCCCGCGCCTTCACGCCCGCCGTCGACGACAAGTGCCGCCAGCTCGCCGAGACCTTCCCCGGCAAGAAGATCATCCTCGGGCACGACCCGCTCAACAGCCTCAGCGGGCTCGACAAGAAGCTGCGCGCCTTTGAGCGCTTCCTCGATGAGCAGCCCGCCGACCGTCGCGACCGCTTCGTGCTGCTGCAGCTCACCAGCGGGCCGACCAGGCTCGGCAGCAGCGCCGCCGGCGAGCGCGACGAGGCTGACTTCTCGGCCCACGTCAACGTGCTCGTCAGCTCCATCAACGCGCGCCACGGATCGCTCGGCCACACCCCCGTCCAGATCGCGCCCCTCTCCCCCTCGCCCCGCCACCAGGACGATTACTTTGCGCTGCTGCGCCGCTGCGACCTCGCCCTCGTCACCAGCGGCCGCGAGGGCATCAGCGCCACCGCCCTCGAGTACGCCGTCTGCCAGCGCGACCGCCGCGGCGTGCTCATACTCTCCGAGTTCAGCGGCACGGCGGCCGCACTAGACCGCGACGGCTCCGGCGGCGGCGCCGTCGTCATCAACCCGTGGGACACGGCCGCCGTGGCTCGCGAGATCCACGCCGGTCTGGCCATGTCGGAAGTGCAGCGCGAGATACGCCACGCGGCGCTTTTCCGCCACGTGCAGGACATGAGCGTCGAGAGCTGGGCCAGCAAGCTATTTGGCAGGCTCGAGGCTGTGTCGGACCCAAAGAGCAGCGATGATACCGATCATGTCGGCAATAGTCACCAAAAATAGGCATATGGTTTTCCCGTCATCATAACTTAGACTGTTCGATTCACTGTAAAAAGCGTTTGGCATTTTATAGAAGTCATACATCTACAATATTTTCGTCACGTGCGAGGAATCTATCGAATTCAACTGATACAATAACAGTCGTAATAAATTGACTGACATTGCTCGTGTTTTAGATTGTGGCCGTTTTCACTCCTATTTGATTCTAATCACTCGCTCGAGCAGTCAATGGTGTCCGCCTGGTCGCACCACAGCTGCGTGATGGGCGCGCCGCGCACACCTCGCGCAAGCATGCGCTCGCGCATCTCCGAGAGCCGCGGCCGCGCGTCGTACATGGAGCGGTTCTGGCCCGCGTTGTCGGTGCGGCCCGACCACCAGCTCTCGCCCGCCGCAGCGGCGCGCGGCCAGACAACCGTGTCCAGGCTCGTCCCGTCGATCGTCTCCGTCCAGACCGCGAGCTCGCCGCCGATGACGTTCTCGGCGGCGTCGCTAGAGATGCCGGCGCGGGGATCGTGCGAGTAGATGAGGCGCCAGTTCTTGGAGGGCGAGCACCAGTCATTGAACGGATAGGCGGTCTGGTAAGCAGGGCCGTTTTCGTAGTCGACAAACCCGCCGCGGCCACAATCAAGGTACTAAATAAGTGTTAGCTCCCGATTGTCTTATTTTTTTTTTATTTGTTTGGGGCCTAAAGAAGAGAAAGAGGGGTTGGAGAGACTGACGTAAACTTCGGTAGAGCTGACGACGACCTTGTGTCCGGCCTCGGCCAGTTCCTTCACCTTGCTAACACCCAACCAAGACTGGACAATGACGTCCTTGCCGAGCGTCGCATTCCACTCGTTGGCCATTTCCTCCCAGACCATGGGCACGAGACCCAACTCGCGCACTTTAGCGTGAGCACGATCCAGGAAGCGCTGCAGCAGCGGCTGCAAAATTGACAAGTCGTTTGTGTGCAGATCGGGGTCCAGTAGCGAGTTGTTTGCCTTGTACTCATCGCCGCCCGTGTGAAAGTAGGCCGCATACGGCGAAACGCGCGGCAGCAGATCCTCAAACAGGGTGTCGAGAAACTTCTCGACCTTTTCGCTGCCCAGGCGAAGGGATCCGCAGGGCGGCTGCGAGCAATACTGCGTGTATGGGCGCTGGTTGTAGGCCACCGACAGGCCCGGGTACGCGCGCTCAATGCCGACGTGGCCAGGCATGTCGATCTCAAGAATGACCTGCACGCCACGGTGAACTCCGTACTCGTGGATGTCGGCAATGTCGGCGGGCGAGTAGGTCAGTCCGTTGCTGTAGGCGTGGCGCTCCGCCAGCAGCGGCAGTGCTGGGATCTCGAGCGGCCAGGACTGGGTGTCGGTGATGTGCAGGTGGAGGACGTTCATCTTGGTCATGGCCAGGGCGTCGATGGTGCGCTTGATTTCCGCCACTGCAAACCAGTGACGGCTGACGTCGAGCAGCATGCCGCGATGGGGGAACTTGGGCGCGTCACGGATGCGGACGGGCGCCTGCTTGGTGTACCACGTCGCCGGAGAGCCCGAGTGCTTGAAGAAGAGCTGGGAGAAGGTCTCGAGGCCGCGCATCACGCCGATCGAGGTGGCGGCGGAGATGCTGGCCTGGCCGTCCGCGGTGAGGTTGAGGGAGTAGGACTCGTCGAGCTGGCCGGCGAGCGGCTTGAAGGTGCCGGCGTCGTCCTTGCCGGTCTGCGTGATGGCGAGCGAGCGGACATGGTGCCTGCTCGCGGTCGCGTTGCGCGGCTCGAAGGTCGAGCCGGGCTTGTGCAGCATCCACGGCACGTAGCCGTCCTCAAAGATGGCCTTGAAAGAGCGGGTGAGGGCGCCCTGGACTATGTCTTTGCTCTTGAAGTCGGACCCCGCCGGGGGGGTGTAGCCGGGCGTGTAGAGGAGCTGTGAATCAGTCAGCGATGATACATAAGAGCTTTGTTCCGGGACGCATCGTACAGCCTCGCCATTGTAGGTGACGGTGATGTTCTTGTCGATAAAGAGCGTCTGATTGCCGGTGGAGATGTCGATGGGAATCGGCCAGAGCGCCACAGCGGGTGAGGCTGCGAGCGCCACAGCAAAGAAGGACAGACGCATGATGATGTCGCTTCCAAGTCTTTAACACGGACAGTCACAAATGTCGCAGTTCCGAAACTTTACTTGGCCGCCAGAAGAAGAGAAAGAAGAAAAGAGAATCTTTCTCAGAAGGGCTTCAAAAAGGCAGCAGATCGAGGCATATAAAATAGACCCTGTCAATCCGTTTAATGCATGTAATTATACCCCAATATGCTGTACCGCTGATCGCGGGGACACCAAAATTGCCTTTTTGTCCAGCTTTGGCGTGGTCTAGTGCTGGGCATTCGATGAGTAACGTTACGTACAAGACAGAGAGCCAAGAAAAATCAAGCCATTCTCTCACTCTGGATTCTGTATTCGTCCATGTAAGACGGCTCAGAAAAGAGTCGCGGTAGAGAGATTCCTGGTCGCGCGTTGTGCCTATTGAAGAAATATATGTGTCTGACTGTTCCACGGCATGCATAGTTCTATAGTATACATTTATGAAAGTAGAATGAAAAAATTATGCACAGTGCAAAAATGTTAAAACCCGCGCTAGGCCGAAAAGGGGTTCCCCGCCATCTTCACAACCCAATCTCCACCTTGGCCTTGACCCTCACACCGCAGCCATACTGCTTCGGCCGTTGCGCGCTCGGCATCAGCTGATACGTCGCCTCGAACGCCTTGTGGTCCGTCGGCCACTCGTTGTCGGCCTGGTCCGGCTCGTACCGCGGCGTGCCCACGACGGCCGGTCGCGAGTCCAGGGGGCGAAGGCCGGCGCCGCCGTGGTAGATGAAGTCGATGCGGTCGCGCGGCTCCTGCTCGGGCGGATGCACGGGCGACCACGTCCAGCCCGGGTCCGCGACGGGATCCGGGTGCAGCGCGCGGTACGTGTCGTTGAGCCCGGCCTCGAGCGGGTACTTTGACGTCGGCCACTCGTAGCCGCTCACACCGCAGTGCAGCGCGCTCGCCGCCTCGGTCCAGTCAAGCTGCGACGGCGCGTTCATGTCGCCCGTCAGCAGCACGGGGACGCGGTCCGCGTCGCCCATGAGCTTCCCGATGGCGCTGCTGATGTCCCGGATCTGCCCCGTGCGGCCCGACTGCGCCTCGCGCTCCGTCACCTGCTCCTTGGTCATGTTGCTGAAGCAAAAGTCGTACGGCCCGTACGGCGTGTAACCGAGGTGCGCCGTGTAGAAGACGATGTCGCTGCCGTCGTCGAGCCGGATGCGCACGGCGTCGGCGGCGTCGTTCACCGTCATGTTCTCCACGATCGGGTACCGGCTCAGGATGGCCTTGTCGCCCTTGTCGTGGTGGAAGTAGCCGAGCCCGCGGGCGAGGCGCGTGCCGGCGTTCCCGGGCCCCTCCGTCTCCTGGAGGCCGATTATGTCGGAGTTTGTGCCGGCCAGGTATCGGATCTGCTTGTAGTAGCTGTCGTGGACGTTCTTGCCCCCCATCCACAGGTTCATGGTGACGACTGCGAGCTTCTCGACCATGGGCGCGTCGCAGGGCACGACGGGAATGCTGACTCGCAGCTGCGCCTGCGAGCCATTCTCGGCAGTGATCTGCACAAGTATGCTTGTTGTCGATCCGCCGTCGGCACCCTCGGGGGTGCCAGAGATGACACCGTCGTAGCTGACGGCTACCCAACCAGACTCTGAAGAGTCGGACAGCAGTGTGAACGTCGTTGGCTGCAGTCTAGCCTTGACGAGCCCGCTCAGTCGCGCCGTGAACGGCTCGCCGTCCCGCGCATTCTGCGTAGTGAACTTGCTCACAATAAACTCGACAGGGCCAGTCTCTCCACGATTAAGCGCGGACACGGGCCCCGCGAGCTTGTCGTACTTGTCCTTGGCGAGGAACCAGGCCGTGTACTGGCCGGGATCGGCGTAGGCCGGCTCGACCCGCATGCTGCCGTTGCCGCCTGGGGCGTACTTCCAGGCGATGAACTGCTTCTGCTGGTCCGCGTTGCTGGGGTCGTATCCCTTAGGGTAGACGGCCACCCAGTTGGTCGCGTCGGGAGTTGTGGTCGTGTAGTCAAAGGTGAAGATGGGCTGGTTGGCATCGAAGCGAAGGGTGCTCTCGGCTCTGGCCTGCCAGGCCAAAAGAGCAGGCGCAAGCGCCGTAAGGAGTCGGACGAAAAGCATCTCGAGATACTCAGGCTCTCGAATGCAGAAGGCAACGAACGTCAGAGGCACAGCTGCTTCCACTGCGGCATGGTGGTGGAACAGTATTTCATCCGAAGGAGGCGAGTCGGCTAATATATATACAATTCAAAGGCAATTTCCACCATCTGTCGCCATCCTTGCAGACTGCACAGGTAAGCACCGGAACACACCGATTCAGTGTTACTTCATCTACAGATAAGCCGCATTCCGAGCCACCGCATCATCATGGGTCCGGCTTTAGGTCTGGCACCAAATTAGCAGTCTGCGGGATTGCATTCCAGTCCGTCAAGCCTGCGGCCGATGAATTCCATGGGAGTATCACTGAGACTGTGCGGTTGGGGGGCAATTGGCAGATGGGGCGACTCGGATGTTCCGCCGCGGCGAGCGCCACTAATGCTATTAGCCTTTTGTTGATGCTATACCGGCAAGGGGACTATAGTAAAGTAGGCCGTCGGTGTACTAGTCTGGGGCGATATAAATCATGACGAGCTGTGATTCTTCCCTTTAGCCCGACTGATCCGGGTCGAGATTCTCCCAATTGTTTAATGATGCAACCCTTTGCGCGCTCGGTCGTATGACTGCTGCCAGATAGAATTTCGCCCCGGGCTTTTGCTGTGAGGTACACCTCGCGATTATTCATTCGGCGGCAAGTCTGGTTTGCATGTGGCGTCGGCAAGAGACGATCTTTATTGGTTGACTGACTCGGGCAGGACTATGTTACGGCGAGGTAGGCAAGGCTTAATTCCGGCGGCAATGGGCCGAGTGGTTGATTGACCGGGGTACAGTATGCAAAACAATCTAGGAAGGGGGGCTTGGCTTAAGTTAAGCCCTGGCTCGGGTTGGGAGAGAAGCCTCTTTCGCATTTCGAGTCGGAACAGGCTGAGGGAGGGAAAAGGCAGGGTCATGGACGTCATAGGCGCGCAGTGGCGATCCGTTGCCGACGAAAGCATCACCACGCATCGAGGGTTCAATTCATGGGACGCTCTCCCTATGAGGCGGCAAAAGTAGAATTGATGTTTACATTTTAGCGCTACACATGTTTATGTAGAATGACAGATATAGCACTGCGCCGAGACGCGGTTCTCTATCGACGACGGAAATTCGATCGTTTCTCCCTGTGTGATCGTCAGCTTTATTTATTTTGTTTCTTCCAATAGAATTGGCATACCGGAGACGCAACATATTCGTCTCTTCATATATTCATTCCTTCTTAATCGCTCTAGCGGCAATTACACGTTGTGCTGATGCCAAAAGCAGTCATGGCATGAGGGTTACCAAGCAGCAGCCGGCTTCGGGCATTACTAACAAATGGTGGCCTACCCTATAGTCACAGAAATGGTCGTCATTCTTTGACCGGTGGAAAACTTTGAAGCTAAAATGTGGCTTCATTATACTCGAATCAGGTATTTATTTGCCTTGTTGTGTAGCATATTTTAGGCGACTGATTACAGCTCAAGGCATATCCGATGGTACGAAGTACTGGTCTATTAGAAATGAAGAGAGAGAATGCCGACACCGTTATATTTTGGCTTATGTAATGGAATCATGATCATCTGAGATCACTGGCGGAGACCAAGGTCGATGCGCACGAGGAATCATTAAAATTGATGCTATACGAGGATTTTGCTTCGCCGGTGATGACTACATGTATTTTCCAAGACCTGGTTGATGTAGTGTATGGCGATGAGTATAATGGCAGAGAAGTCGAAACTCAACAGCCCAATAGGTCTATAGCCCCTATTTTAGCATATTATAATATGCCGTTTTATTTTCAAGCAACTAATATAAACTAGTGAGAAGGAAAACCAGTTATTATTATTGCTCCCGGAGAAGCAAAGGTTGTTAAAGGAGACTGCTTGTAGGGTCATCTAATGATATAAAGATGGCTTTTTTTGTTTTTTATTTTTATTTTTCCATCTACAACTATCATTCGCACCCGTGTTTTAAATCCCGAGCATTGACATACGTCGAGATGCAGCGGCAAATTAATTAATTGCATAGTATATAAAATAATAATAACAACAACAACAACAACAATAACAACAATAACAACAACAACAACAACAACAACAACAACAACAACAACAACAACAACAACAACAACAACAACAACAACAACAACCACAACAACAACAGAGGACAGTGCAGGCCAGCCAGAGTCAACAAGCTCCCCCATGCAGTGACTCTAGAAACAAATACTGTCGCGCTACCTCACCTTCTATCATGACTGGATCGGCAGATTATTTTGTCCACCTCTTGGCCATCGAAATCATCTGAGTCGAGAACCCGCCCCCTGTCTTGGCCTCCTGTCGTCAAGCCTAAAATAGCCGACGTCTTGCCTGAAGTTGATTAGCACAAGAGGCTGTGCAAGACGGCCAGGACTCACGATTGGCTGGCACGGATCTGTACCTGAGCAGAGCCGCCCCTTGGTGTTCCCTAGGTGCTGTTGGTGCTCGTGCCCCTTGCAAGGGGAGAGCCTTCGTCACGTGAAACTCCCCGATCTTCTTGTACGCATACATTCCATCCAAAATCCCAAACTCGAAATCCTTTCATTCACTTCATCTTTGTTTTCCTTTCAAGCCACTCATAGTCGGGAAATCCTGCGTCTCTTTCCCCTCCCGTCACTCTTTCCCTTGTTTCTGTAGCCTCACCAAACGCCGCTCTTTCCCTTCCGCGGCCCAGTCACTCGTTCGACCTTTCCAACGCACCTCATTTTCCACTACCCCCCCGTAATATACAATCATCGCTTTCCATCACACGTTCGATTCTTATTTTTCCCAGCCTTCACCACAATGCATCTGACGTCGACGCTTCTGGCCGGCGCTCTTGCCGTTGCCTCGGCCACCGCCGCCGATAACAACTACCTGGGGTTCAACTCGGGTGCTACCCTTGCCGACCGCTCGGCCAAGTTCAAAAAAGACTTTGAAGCCGAGTTCAAGACGGCCCAGGCTCTCGATGGTGCTCCCGGCACCTTCAACGCCGTCCGCCTCTACACCAACATCCAAGCCTACTCCCAGGATGACCCCATCGAGGCTTTCGAGGCTGCCATCGACACCCAGACCTATATGCTTCTCGGCATCTGGGCCTCGGGTACCGACAACATTGACAAGGAGCTCAGTGCTTTGAAGAAGGCTGTTGAAAAGTACGGCTCCAAGTTCACCGATCTCGTCATTGGCGTGTCCGTCGGTTCCGAAGATCTCTACCGCGACTCCGTTACGGGTACCAAGAACAAGGCTGGCGTTGGTGCTGGCCCCGCCACCGTGGTAAAGTTCATCAAGGACTACAAGGATGCGTTTACCGGTGGTGCCCTCGGCAAGGTCCCTGTTGGTCACGTCGACACCTGGGATGCCTGGAGCAATCAAACCAACCAACTTGTCGTTGATGCTGTCGACTTCCTCGGCGTCGACGAATATCCATACTATGAGAGCGGCAAGGGCAACGACATCAAAAACGCTGGCCAGCTCTTCACCAAGGCCTACAAGGCTACAATCGAGGCCTCTCGTGGCAAGCCCGTCTGGGTCACTGAGACTGGCTGGCCCTACATCGGCGAGATGTGGGATGAGGCTGAGCCCAGCATCAAGAATGCTAAGTCCTACTGGGATGAGATTGGTTGCCGTCATCTATTCGGCAAGACTCCTACCTTTTGGTACAACCTTCGCGACTCCAACCCCGACAATAAGATGAAGTTTGCCATCACCGACAACCTGAGCACCACTCCCCGCTTTAATTTGACCTGCCCTTCCACCTTTGACACCCGCACTGGCGACTCGACCTCTTCGGCCAACGCCACTTCGACACCCGATGCCGCCTCGAGTGCCACCACCCTGGTGACCCAGCCTACTGGTTCCAGCACCAACTCTAGCTCGAGCTCTGGTTCTGCTTCTGCTTCGGGCTCCGGCTCCCACCCTGGCTCCTCTTCTTCTGGCGCCAACCCCAGCTCTGGTTCAGGCGGCTCAGGTTCCTCTGGCGCGGGCGCCGGCGGAGCCAGCGGTACTGCCAGACCCAGCGCGACCTCCAATCCGTCTAGCTCTGGCAACATGGTTGCTTCCAGCTCCGTTGCTGGTGTCCTTGCCCTCGTTGGCGCCTTCCTTTTGCTATAAGTAAGCTCAGCCTAGCTGACGCTTCAGGGAAATTGTGCGTCCACTATGTTCAGCCTTGTGCTTAGACAGCGCTGTCATCTTGTTACTTAGATGCGTGATTGGCCGGGTATGGGTCCGGATAGATTATATTGTACCTTATTAATACCATAGACGAATCTCAATTTGGGGAGGCTGCTTTTGTTGACTGTGACTTGCCTTGCACCTGTGATTGTCTCGGCCCCCTCGGCATGTCGCCGCGTGTTCTGACGATGGTTGATGCCTACAGAGGATCGGACCAAAGGTCGTCGACGCGTCTCAGTCATGCCGCGACAGTCATGACTGGTCTGATGCTACGGTGTTTGACCAAAGAGATCCTACGCTAAAGTTTATCGCGGACCTGGCTACTGGGTTGCTGTAAGAGCTTATGTCAGATATTGACGGGTAGGACAACTAATGCAACCACGTTGATAACCTCTTGTGGAAGTAGCCGAGCGGACCTGCATTAGCGCTGTCGGTTAATCATGCTTGTTTTCTTTTCAAGACAAATGTCACCTTTGTCTCCTCTTTTGGGAGTTGGCAATAAGCAGTGCGCAGACAAACGAGTGCGACGCGGACTGATGCAGAAGAAGTCGTCAGTTGATGAGTAATGGTCCTTCCGGACACGCCGCGGGATGATACCGGAACACTGGAATTGAGAGATTGAAAAATGAACATCTCGCGTTTCGGGAGATTGATCATGCCTCTTTTATTATGGAGCCAAGATGCGTTCAGATCCATTGCGCCTATACTCGTCCGGGGCACTATTGTACGCGACCAGCTTTCGGACCTGTCTCATACGGAAGTCTGAAGTAGCCCTCGGAATCATCTTCGGGGGAAATGAGTAACTCCTCCAGGCAGAGAGGGAGGCCTCATCAGGCTGCGTGATGAAGATGAGATGAGCTGATGAACGAGCAGACCAGTGAGGCGTGCTTGCTGACATGGGCGGTCGCGGATCAAGAAATGGGAGCGGGCCATGCGAAGGATTCCGTGATGGTAACTCTAGATAAGGAAGAAGGAAAAAAAAAAGCCAAGATGAAACGTTTATATTGTGGATCAGGGCTGATGCGACAAAGGGGCCGATTGGCTCATCCTTCTCTCTCTGACAGGAACAATCCGTGCTGTTTTTTTTTCTTTTTTTTTCTTTTAATTGTCCTCCTTGTCCTCGAAAAGTCTCCGTTTATGCTGCTTCCGGGCCCTCGTGGCCCGCGGTGGATAGGAGTAAGCAGACGGAATGAGGCCACGAGATGTCAAATGGCGAGGCAAAGTAAGCATGGATTCGTTTAGGCTATTCTGCCTGAGCGAATTACAGGACATGAGATACATTCTAATGAGTCCTCTCCCCCGATCGATCAGAGACGACAACGTGGAATATGTATAAAGGACGGCGATCCGCACTGCTCATTTCTCCCTGTCTCTCTTCGTTTCCCCAAGCCGCCAGCAAGAACACCGAGCTCTTTTGCTACTTCCACTCCTCGAAAGTCTCTTTTCTCGTCACTCATTGTCAAAAACTTATTCTTCACATAAAAGAAATAAAGACAATGCTCGCCAAGATCGGCTTCGTCGGCACCCTGTGCCTGGCCCTGGCGGCCGCCAAGCCCATCGACAGCACCTTCGAGGTGCCCACGGCCACGACGGCCGCGCCCGCCGAGGAGACGCTCAACCCCGCCGACCGCGCCGAGGTGACGCCGGTGACGGCCCCCGTGCCCGAGGAGGAGGCGTACCTGAGCTCCTTCACGCTGGGCACGGCCTCGGGCGGCGCGCTGGACCTGCCGCCGGCGCCGACCCCGGGCCCCACCGACTCGGAGCTCAAGCTCGCGGCGGCCGCCCGCGCCACCGTCACCGTGGTGAACCGCAACGGCGGGCCCATCACCACCGTGCACGTGCGCGGCGAGGGCCCCGCCGCCAGGGGCAACGTCGGCGCCGGCAGGCTCAACAACGGCCAGCACGGCGTCTTCACCGTCGAGCACAACTGGAGCGGGCGCGTCGCGGTCAACGTCGCCGGCAAGGGCTTCGTCGGCGACGAGAGCCTGATCGAGGGCAGCTTCAAGAACCAGGGCACCTGGAAGGGCGACATCAACGTCAGCTTTGTGTGAGTAGAGAGAGACTCCTCGACCTCCTCGACGTTGGGTGGTTGGATGTACTGACAGGCTCGTTTTCTTTTCCGGCAGCGACGGCTTCACGGTGCCTATTCTCTGCTGGTGCAACGAGAACAAGAGGACGGCCGGCTGCAACAAGAACCTCTTCGGCATGGGCCAGTGCCCGGTAAGTTTCGCAGAGCGTCCGGCGTGGGAGGTCCTTGTGAAGTGAGCGCGCGTGCTGACCGGTTTCGTGCGACAGAACCGCAACAACCAGGGTGCCTGCAAGAACCCCAACCGCGGCAAGCCCGGCGTCCGCGGGCCCTCGCCCTTCTTCCGCCCCTGCTTCTTCCCCGGCGGCGCCTACACCTTTGACAACGACAACGCCGCCAACAGCCTCAACGGCCGCTGCCCCGGCGAGAGGTATACCTGCTGTGTCGGTACCAACTGCCACCCTTAAGGGCCGGTTTTTTCTTCTTCTTTCGAGTTACATTCTTTGAAATTCTGTATATAGATTTTGAGTGATTGTTTTCACGAGGCTTCACAGGACTTTTTGTACATAGAAACCTTGGATAAAGATATTGACGCGTTGACGCTATGCTGGTAGACTCTTTGTGACGGCGTACTAGTGTTTCGTGAACCAGGCTGTTGGGTGTTCGAAGAACAAGTGGAATGACCTGAGGGTGTTAACTCTCTGTCGAGCACAGATTGATTAATGGGCATTGTTGTCGCGATAAAGTTAATTGGGGAAAGGATACACAAATAGCCATAGTCGAAGAACGGTCAAGAGTCGTCTTTTAGGTCTCCCGAAAATGAAGTTTTGCGATACAAACGCCTCCTGAGCTGCTTGATGTATATCAGAAATCTACCATAACTCGGCCCCATCGAGAAGCAAATGAAAAATCGAAAGTTTTATGAAGAATTCTGAGCCAGAAGCAAATTTACCAGAAAGGTTCCATTTCTATTTGATTAGACTACAAAATGAGCGATCCTGTAAGCCCAATCGTTTTCAGAAGACCCGAGGCCGCGCCCTCCTCGTAATCCATCAACCCCAATCGCCCCGTTCAGACCAGTCAGAACATCTGAAATTGCTTCTCGGCCACACTCAAGCCGCGCAGAAGCGCTTGTAGCCCAGAGGCCCTCTCGCTGGAGAGCATCTAGCCAAGAACGCTGCAAAGACCGCCGGCGAAACCGGCCAGAATTGGGTTGAGGCTCAGCGCGCCAATGAGACCACCGCACACGGCGGCGCTGCAGGCAGGGCCGTATTTTTCCTTGGCGAGCTTCTTGCACTTTTCATAGACCTTCTCGGTCTCGGGATCCTTGGAGTCCTCCATCTTGTCATGCAAAGGCTTGCAAACGCTCTGGATGATGCACCAGCTGCCAGGGCCCTGTTGAATTTTTCAATCAGCAACTCGTAAAGATCGCGAAGCGTGAGTAGAATATAGTGGGTGTTGTAAAATGTGACGTTTGAACCAGGGTACTCACTCGTGTATCGAGCACGGCGGCCGCATCAGCGGTGAGGCAGAGCCCGGCGAGAGAAAAGAGGACGGTAGAGACCTTCATGTTGAAGAGATGGGTGTTTTGCAGTGTGGTGTATTGTGTAGCAAATGAGTGGCGAATGCGTTTGAGCTGTGCTTGGGTTGACTGGATGCTGAAAGATGGACATGTCAGTCACTTTAAATACTTCTCGTATTTGTTGACTCTGGCTAGGAGAACCAAGGCCTCGAAATCCAGACCCTGGTTTGCCATAGTGTTTCTGGAGATACATAGCATTCCTCTTCAATGTCCTAGTATGAAATCCGGATAAAGTGATATAGCGCGATATATAATATTCTCGGTAATCTGCCTGCATCACATGTCTTGAGACATGGCATTCTTGCAGGGACAAGGTTGTAAAGGCTCCGCTCGACTGAGACATTTTCTTGGCAGGCAGTTGGCTTTCTGTATACTGGCACCCACTCGTTGCTCGAGGTCATGTCTCGGTACTTGTCAAGACTTTTCTTCCTTTAACGAGTCACGACCGCCAAGTCGTGATTCTGTCACTGCGGTCGTTCTCGTCGCATTCATTTGTTTCCGTGCCCTTGGGAGTCACAACTCGTCACTGTCACATGAGTCACTTCAGTGAGGCTCGTAATGTACTCTGAGACACATGAAAGTTTCTCGCCTTGGTGTCTATAATTTGCATCGATCTCGGAACTTATAATGTTGGAGTTTCATACTTGGCGAGCTAGATTGGGAATGAAACTAGGCAAGTAACAGAACAATGAAAGCATTATAGTGAAAAGAGCATAGCATAAAATGAATTTACTGCTCGCAAAGCGATTGATACTTGTCGAACACTATATTTCTAGTACAAAATTGCTCAGAGCCGGTAGAACTACAAAAGCAGTGGAAGGGACGCTGCAGCTATTTCCTATAGAATAGTAAGGATTGATGCCATTTTCGTACTTCAAACGTAAAGTAAAAAACCATAGATCACTTAAATTATTTACACGTTGACCCAATTTCGCAACATTCTGACTTGATCAGCTACTACTTAGTCTACCTGCTACAGCAAACCACTCGTAGCAAACAAGCACTCTCCAGCTGTGTCCGTATCCAGAGCGGTACAATCCCACACTTTGCCTTCTGTCATTTACAGCTCTTAAAAGAAGCGCGACGAGTCATGCCTCCTTAGATGACGGCGCCCACGCCGGCAGCCTCGCCCAGTCCCTTCGCTGCGCCCTTGGCAGCATCCTGGCCGGTGTTGATGAGCTGCTTTCCGTTGTCGACGCCAAAAGCGAAATCCTTGTCTCGCTCTAAGGAGCGGATCGCGACAGTTAGCTTCTCGTACTCTCTCTCACACACATAAAACAAACGCGCAAGAGCTGGGATACTTGCCGCCGTTGCAGGTCGAGGTCCAGGTGCCGCCATTCTGCTGGCACCGCTTGATGAACTGCTCCTCGCCGGGGCCGTTGGCCGGGCCGACATCGCACATCTCCTTGAGGGCCCAGCCGCAGAACTGCAGGTTGCCGGAGCCGCAGGACTTGCTGGTCTTGTCGTAGTCGCCGTCGCAGATGCGCAGCTCGGCGGCAGCGATGGCGGCGAAGACAGCGGCGATGATGATGGCCTTCATGTTGTATGTTTTCTTTAAAGAGTGAATGAAGAGATGCCGAAGTCTGGATTTTTCTTTCAGTGAATGATGGAAGTTGAGATTGTGAGTTGCAGTGACGAGACTTATCGGCACTGCCGGGATGCCTCATCCCCTTTATACATCACGCCCAGGAAAGATATCTTGAGTAATGCACTTGTGAATCATTGAGTATATGCAGGAGAAGAGCATCGCGTTTAGAAGATTCTTTGTCGCGGGACCTCACAGTCTGTCGTTTGCGGAGTCGGGTCAATGTAGCGGAATGTGACTGGTTGAGCCCCCGTCATACATAAGAATCCGGTCTGAAACTTTGGTTCTAAAGGGAGACTGAAAGCGGACTTCACCATAGCAGATGTGTTGCGAGCAGGTGATATCATATCCGAATACTATCGCAATACACCATGATACATGCTCAACTGCTCCAAGTCTGTCACGACCCTCGTTGCGCGAGGGCGGAAAATGTGAACTCTATCAGTAAGCCCGAAATTCCAGCCGAAACTATATGTACTGATATTAGAGATTTTCAAATGTCTTGGTTCTAATGGGAGCATGAGGCAGTCATACCTAGAGTATAACTGGTACTGCAAGATTCCACAGAGCCAGGGATGAAAAATCCCATCTCAACCCTTGCGTGCATCGATCGGACACCAAGAGTAAGAATACTTGTGCGGGGAAATATGCACCTAAATACATACAAAGATCGTTTAATGCACACAGAGCTGTACTTAAGACCTGCCACACACATCTCAGCCCCGTCTGAGTAGACTCGCCCAGCCCCAGCACCGAACCATGTGGCGCGGCTCTTCTGCTTCCCCCCCGGGGAAAGACATCCCGTTCCTAGTTTCCGACTGCTCATAAATACGCATCATTTTTTCTTCCCCCAAGTCTCTTTTCTCCGTTAAGTCATGTCTCAGCCAGTGGTTCGAATTAAGAAAAAAAAAGGTGAAACAGTGCAGCTGCGCTGGGTAGTCGAGCTCAGAAAGAAGCAAGTCTAACGACTTGGGATGCTTGTTTGCCGCATTGGGAAACAACCCCGACTGGGATGGATGTTGCGTAGCTGAGCATCTCGCGGAAATCTGCCGAACTGATCGTCGACGCGGCAAAAAGCGTCGAGTAGGCTTGGAAGGCGCGAAGTGGTTGTATGTGATGCAGCGGTTGTGGTTGCTTGCCTCACAAACACCAACGACGAGCCGCTATACACAATCTCGTGATGCATGATTACTCTCTATTATTAAGCTCTTTGATTCAATTTATTTTCGGGCCATTATGTGTGGTATTATTGTGCCACGATTGAAGCGAGCAACGTTCGGTATCATGGAGGCTTCGTAGCGCAGAGTAGATGAGCAAAGCTCTGAGGAAAACACAAGCTGAAGAAAACACTGTTTAATCGTTCTAATATAATCAAGGAAAAAGTCTGTCAAAGACTCAAGCCGCGGCGAAGCAACTCAACGTATATTCGTGACTGCACACGGACCTGCTAACCGTGGCATCGTCGCGCGATTGCCTAGTTGTAGCGATGCATGGCTCGCTATATCAGAGTGTATCTCGCTCTCGTCGCTCGAATGATCGTCCTCGAGCGAGCCGCCGTCTACGCGGACATGAATCTCCGCCGTCGCGGCTGAAAATCGCGGTCAGTGTGCGGACTCGCAAGTCAGCATCGCGCACACATCTCCAGGACTCACCTATCTCTCCATTCTTATACCTCTCCTCTCGGTAGGCCACCTCGAACAGCTGCTCGAGGTACCTCTTCTTCCAGGCACCGACGCCGCCTCTCCCCAGCAAGTTGCGCAGGCTGTCGTTGGTCACCTTTTCCAGCGTCTTCACCGTCAGGTCCAGATGCCGGATCGAAGCGTGCTGCCTCGAGTTCTTCTCGACAACCAGCTTGAGGATGTGTGCCAGCAGATGAACGCGCTCTGATTTTCTCGGGATCAGCATCTCCATCATATTTTCTACAAATCACTTCCAAATCGCGAAAAGAGACAAGCGGCTCACCTCGCTTGTATAGGTGATCAGGCTGCCTGTGACGGACTCTGTTGCTCTTGTGCACGGCAAATCTCGCCGGCCACCACTCCGGAGCAGTCGCGTCGCCCCCGAGGTACGGGTGCGTCGCGTGCTTCCTGGGCGAGAGCGCCTTGATCCACGCCTTGGCAATGACCTTGCACATTGTCTGCTGGCACCTGATGAGCAGATGCCTGTAAGCGTTCCACAAGGCCTTGGAGTCGCTGACGAGGATGGAGTTGTGCGTGGTCCCCGCGGCGGCGACGGTGGAGGAGACTTTTACGGGGACCGAGACGGCCGCAGACGCCTGCTCAAGGGGCACGTAGTACACGCTTTCGGGGATCTCTTTGCTGGAAGCCGGGGAGCGCGAAGATCGCCGACTTCTGCAGCTGTAGGCTTCTGGCGGAGAGCTTGCGCCTACTCATGTATGCATCGTGTCAGTGACTAACGGCAGCCTGAGGAGGTATGGATGAGGGCTCGCCTTGGTACAGCTCGTGCACGACCTGGCGGAACTGATCGCCGTTGAAGAAGCGGCTCACTGTGTCTTCACGAATGGTGCCCTCGTAGTTGTGGGACGTCATCAGCGTCCCGTCCTCCATGAGAGTCGCCAGGAAGTACTGCTTCACTCCGACACATGCTGCCTGAGGCCCATCAGCAGGTTGCTATACAACGGGAAGAAAATGCATGCGTCAGCTCAGCCTTTTGAAGATATCGTACAGGAAATACCCAGCTGAACATACGGGTAATGGGGCTTGATAGCCCAGATCAAGCAGTCCCTCCAACCCCAGCGCGGCGGCGCTGTCAAGATGTGGCTGGTGCTGTTGCTCATGTGGAACAGGAACCGGGTCTGCATGATTGATGGAAGCATTTCCCTCGCCGTCGAGAGGCACTGGATACTGCGAGCTCGAGACGGCAGTGTTGTACTCTTGCAGCAGGGCGTCGCCCGTCAGTATCGGCTCATACCACCACTCCTGTGTCGAGGCCAGTTAGCCACTGCTTGCGCAACCAATCAACAATAAAAAGCCACCGCTGACAACAGCCGCGTACTTGGCATCAGGAAAGGCTTGATGACTTACCATGACTGTAATGTCCTCTCTCCGTAGGGCTGAGGCCCGCTGAGAATGTGGTTGCTCTGGAGGGTACAAAGATGTGTGCACGCGGTGACCTCTGTCACACACTTTGCATTCGTGTTTCTTGCGAAGCGCCACAAGAGATATCACGTCCAGAAGAAAGACTCGACTGTCTCTCTCTCTATCTCTTTCTCTCGATTACCTCATGCATGCAGTCTAGAAGGGGATGATATAACCCATCATCTACCCCTGAGGGCCTAAGCCCAGTCCTTTCCCTCCTCTCACATATCGCATTTGCACCAGAAATCGACAAAAAATAAACAAGAAAACAAGCAAAAAAATAAAAAAAATAAGGTCCCTTCAGAGGGCGTCGATACCAGGGATCGCGAATGACTTTCGGATAACGGAATTGGGGGTGTGTGTGCGTGCGTGTGTGTGTGTGTGACAAGGGCAAAAACCAGGTAAGGAACATTCCTTTTCAGCCCGTGTCGCACAAGCACGACGAGCATTTCTCATGAGACCTTGCATGGTTTGACGCGTACCCCCCGGAGAGCATCAAAAGGGAACTCCGGGAAGAAATGAACCGCGAGTGACGTCTTACGAGCCTCTTGTCCTTTATCTCGAGGAGAGGGGGGAAGAAGCAAGCACCACCACACCACCACTACATCTCGTCACTATGAGAGAACGGGGAAGGGGAGATTAGCCCTCCTCGAACGTAAAGCTCGTAAGTTGTTTACTTCTTCGGCAACTTTCCCGCTCTACGAACAGGAGGGGAAACCGTCGACATCCGAGGCTGTCCTGTCATCTCAAGCAATTTTTTATTTTTTTTTTTAAATTTTTTTAATACTAACATCTTCTCAGCGCCGCCACTGCGCGCCATGTCTCACTCAGCCGAGACAGTTCAGGGGGGGGGGGGGGCACAAAGGGAAAAGCCTGTCTGCTGCAGCCTCGTGTTATTGTCTTTTTTTTTGGCGGGGTGATAGATTTGCCTTCCCCTTCTATTGCCTGCCGAAGCGTGAGATCTGCCGGTATCGTATGTGATTGATCAACTAGTAATCGAGAATTTGGCATAAAAAAAAAAGGTCAGGTCCCCGCTGGCCGAACCGTAGAGCAAGGGTCAGCCGAGACACAATCATACCCTGTCCCAATCACGTTCGGCCCCCGATGTGCTGGATAGTACCCTGGCATGACTCGATGCAGCCTTGCACTCTCTAGGCATGCTTTTGTCTCAGAATGAACAATAGGTCAATACAAATCACTGGGGGCCGTGGAAAAGTAGGACGTCATGAGCTGTAGTGCTGGTGTCTCAACATATCATCGTCACATTTACGCACACAGCTGAACCCAACCCCGCTGCTTACCACCATACCGGTAACACTACAGCATTTGAGACAGGAAAAGAGCAGGCCGCAATCATTCTTTATTGGCTCGTGGTAAATGGAAACAATTCCGCGAAATCTCCGACAATCCCCTTCACTGAAGCCCGCCACCACCCCCTTGCCTTCTGGATACCACTCGAAGCCCCTCCTTCGCCAAAAGTCGGCGTCATTCCTTTGTTGTGCCTATTAGAGATCAATCTTCCCAATATCTCTAGCCGCCGTAGTCGCTGTTACAAAGAAAAGACACCGTTACTTCGCTCGACAGTTTCCAGATCCGCCAGTTCGTCCGCAGCACAGCAAAAAGTTCCCGTCCAGATGGTTGGGCACGTTGCTGCAGTAAGTCTTGGTCCAATCGCCTCCGACTTCAGCACAGCAGCCACGAGAGTCGTCTCGGTTCTTGCAGCCGCAGATTTTCCCCGCTGAAAGGCCTGCGAGTGTCATGACAAACGTTGCAAAGGTCAGCTTCATTGCAAAAATCTTGATTTCGAGAGGAAAAATAAAATGAAATAGAACGTTGAAGCAGTTGGTAGTGTGAGCTTTGTGTCAACAGTATTGAGCTGACTCGACTTGATCAAAGTATGAGAAGGAGGTGAAGCCAGAATAGTTGGCGATGATGTTTGAGAAGGGTGAAGCATTTTTTACTGTGGTGTTTAGGTGCAGCATACTGCCATATATACCCAAAAACTTATCGTTTGGAAAGGCCGTCGAGGTGGTGAAGCGTTAATGATATATCACAAGTATATATCACATCGCCACCGCAGCATTATCAAATACCAACCTTAAAGAGCAGAGTGCTCGAACTAAACAATTGTTCAGAGACATGACCATAGATCCCACCACACAGTTGCCCTTGTCGTGCGGGAACGAATGTGATGATTAAAGACACGAGCTGAACAGGGACGCCGTCGAGTGCCGAAGCGTATTCATCGTTTAGCTCGCAGCCTGGCCAGCGCAATCTCGAGCCTGCTTGTTTGCTAGAGAAGGTTTGAGGGAGGTGCGGGAAGAGGAATTGGCTTTCTGTTTTCTTTTTCTCGCCCACTAGACCTGCATTACGGGTAAGGCAGGAGGCAAAATTGACCGTTACTGCTGTTGCTGTACTGCTGCATGTGACCTGTACCAGTTTTCAAGGGGCTGACATAGAGAGGCCGACCATAGTCTGCCCTCCCGTCTCTGTTACGTGGTAATAAAGACACTAGTCGGTTATTCTGTTCTCCATATGAAGTTTGAGAGTATCATTCATGTCAAGAAGTTGCTTGCATTTTCCCAATGCCATTTCTGCGGCAAACGAAACCCAACAGTATAGGCGTCTGGACTCGCCATGCCAACTCTGATTGTGTAGACCCTCGATTCGGGTGGGATATCGGCACATGTCTGGGGTGGTCGACCAATCTTTCTTTCCTCGATCGCCATGAGACGCCTGACGGTTTCTAGCACCATTGTGCTGCTCCAAATACCCTCCTGACGGTTTTGAGAGAAGAGAAGCTGCAAAGCGCGTTGTCGTATATCAGTGTTGCGACACTTTTGGATGATTCCATACAAGACCACAACGGCACCCGAATTCATATGAAAACGGGAGAACTTCTTTTGAGCGGCTGCTCCTGAACAGCTGTGATCATGAGAACTACACGCTCCATCTACGGGCGTGAGTTCCTCACCATCGATAGACATGGCTTTCTCGGCGAGGGCGAGCATTTGTACAAACGCGTCGTAATGCGCATCCCACCGTGTCGGGTCGACGGGTCCAGGAAGGACATTCACGCTGAGCTCAGCAGCGAAATATAGGCGGCGTAGCTCAAGAAGTGCAAAGGCACGGCGCTCAGAAGGGGCGACGAGATGGTCGGGAGGCGCGCGCTTCCGCAGGGCTTCAAAGGCGCAAGTCCAAGCGGCGAGCTCGTCGCAGGCCATGGAGACTGCCCCTTCACTATGGCTGTCAAATTGCAGACGAATGCTATTGAGTACTTGATAAGCATCCGCAGAGGTATTGAAGCGATAGCCACGAGGACCTGGGCTATGGCCGCTTGCAAGAATCTCAGCGACCAGGGCATTGACCTCGGGATCGAGATCGTTGATAAGCTGCCGAGGAGCACTTTCTTAGTTTTACTGGTTGATGGCAAAATAATTGCGGGATACTCATATGGCTTACTGTGTAGACTTGACAGACAATCTGGTTTAGAAAGCTACGGGCGAGCGCGAAGAGCTTCTGTCTGTCTAATGCTTCCGAAGTTGATGGATATGCAGTTTTACCGATAGCATTTTCCTCTTTCAGTATTCGGTAGCCGAGAACGACCAGCTTCATGACCTGAGTTATCCGTCCACGAAGTATCTGAAGGAGCAGTCAGCTGATGCTCTTTGTAATTTTCATTTGGGAACATGCCTCGACGGAGATGAAGAGCAGGCAAGACGCCAGCTGTATATGCGCACCCTGTGAGCCCGCATGAACACCGAGCAGTTGTCTGATTGAAGCGTTATACTGGTTAAGAGCAAATTGATTATCAGTCTGACGCTGCTGCAGAATCATGTTTTGAGAAAAGCGCTCATGAAAGGATGACAGGGCGACGAGCGAGTGCCAGATGCTGGTTTCGACCGTAGCAATCTTGAAGATGTATGATGTCCAGAAGTCATCTGGGAAGAATGTACAGAGCTGAGAAAGTGTCTTTTCGTAGAAGTATTGGAAGGACCGCCACTCTTGCTGTGTATGCTGAATATTTGAGAGGCCAACGGGTGCGGGAAGGGTGGTGGCTACTGGGGTATAGCCATCGCATGCACGACCGGTCGATGTGCCTGTCACTCTTTGTTCAGTAAGATAGTCTTATGTAAATAAGCAGACCTTAAGCATTCTGCAATGAAGTCATTTTGATGGATGATTTTCTCTTACATCGGCTACAGGCGGGATAAGTCTCGTCGCACTTGACCCTTCGGACTGCGCGGCAACATCAGTATACCTTGGCCGGTCCAGAGAAACGACACACTGCAAAAGAGGAGATGGGTTGTTTGATATCAACAGAATCCCTCGACTTACGTCTGCCGATGCGGTCAGTATAATAGGACCGACGCGGGATGCAAGCGGCGGAGCAGTGCCGGATCACGTTTGCAGGCCATTCAACTCACTTGCAGGTACGGCAGCCACTACGGACTTTGGGGGCCCTAGCTCGACGCCGTTGGCCGGGCTTGACGTGCGTCATTTGAGCGACTACAGCGAAGTTCGGGAGATGCTCTCATATGGAGATGAGAAGGGGGAAGGAAGAACAAATCGTGGCGATTGACTGAGAGCGCCGGGCTTGCAGGTGGGAATGTGCAGCTGGCGGGTTACGGCCCGTGGACCGAGGCCGATGACGAATAAGCTTCACGGACGGCCCCTCCTGAAGTGTAGTATAGTATGGAGAGAGTATGGTGCCTTGGGGTTGACTGTAGGTAGGTTTAGGATAAGACGGGATAGATTACGACGCCTATTTACATAGCGACACTTTTGGAGTAAGTTGACCCAGCAAGTCAAGTGCTGAATTATGAAACAGTGCAGTGATGCCAGCGACTGACCGTGCAAGAGGTTCGACAAGCTACATACGTACAAATAAGGCCGGTCGTGACTAAATGATCGGCCGTGCGCAGAGAAAAAAAAACGCATCGTCATTGCTGGAGATAACAAAACGCCCCAGAAAGTTTACCAAGTCCCGGTAGTCGTTCTCGGAATCCTTCTACAACGGCCAAGATCCATGCTCGGTAGGTTCTGCCCGTCGCGGAAATGAAATTACGGCCAACGCTACGGTAGGGTCCGGGGGAGAGCTCATGCCCAGGGCCTCCCGAGCGCGGGTTAGCACGCAAGGCCTGTGCTGAAGACCTACAGTATACGATAAGAAAAAAAACACAACAATGAGCCTCAAGCTCGGGCCGCCTGTGATGTAGAGAGAAAAAAAAAAGAGAGCGGACTCGATAATGAATGCGGCCATGTGTTGAAAATGGTATGTGCCGCTATGTGCAATGTCGTTCCCCCCTAGCACCACCACCCTCAGTGGCCACGCCAAATTATCGTATCAGTGCCGAGGTGCTAGAATATACTGACACAGTACATACAATATTGACACTGTTTGCGTTGTACCTACAGTTGGATCGTCCCGCGTCGTACCGTGTACACCGATGGGCTGCTCCGAGACAGGATATGAGATGGACTCGGGTCTTGATACATGATTGTTTCTACAAGAATTCTTTTTTCCTTCCTCTTGCATATTCCTGCAAGCAGCCCTGTTCGTCACCAAGCATACACGGTTCGGCCTTACCGCATCTATACATATTCCATCTTGCTCCGTATGGGTCGGCTCCCCCCAAGTAGCGGGTAGCAATTTCAGGCGCCGGTTGGTGTGGCTGCTCGATGCTTTTGTTTCCGCGCAGGACTTGGAAGACATATTCTACCTACCAAAATTAGTAAGTATTGTCAGAGAAAAGCCTGAAAGATTTTAGAGAGATTCTTATGAGACATCTTCATGAAGTTGTAAGTGATGTAGAGCCGAGACCTTGTTTCCTCGACTAGTCTACGGCTGCGTTGATACTTCTGTACTGTACGCATGCATGTGTACAGTACATACTGTATGTATAGCAGACCGGCACACCCTGTACAGTATAGCAATCTCGGGTGATATTAGACAGGCCCTATCGCCGCCACAGCCTTATGATTCCATCCACCCGCCGCCGCCGCCGCCGTTGCACCAGGCTGATGGCGCCCTCCCCGACCCGCCGCCGCCCCTCAGCCGCCCAAGCCACTATTACTATCCCCAGTCCAGCCAACTCCCGCCCGCGGTTTCCTTCCCCCCCAGCCTGGCACACACACCTCCTCCCAAACAGGCAACACACACTCACATCCCATGCAGCACAACCACACCCACAAGACGAAAAATCAAGCCGAATAGCAACCCAGTCTCTCCGTGTAACAAAACAGAAACAACT
>JAFEME010000274.1:0-39568 GCA_018831755.1 Niveomyces coronatus | reverse complement strand
GGGGCCGCTCCTAACTACGGTCCCTCTCCATCTCCGTCCGGTAGAAATCGTTGTCCCCACGCCGAACAGTTGAGAGTTCCCACGTTGCTCATCTGTCTCGTCTCATCTTTCCTTGTGCCATGCGGCTGGAAACCGCAATTCAAAAAGGGACAGAGCTGAGGTCAAGTTTCACTCGGCCGTCGAGATGTGGCGCACGCGGCAACGCTGGTTGGGTGACGAGTCGGTAAACGGCATTTCGCCGAAGGGAGATAAGACGCCAACTAGTCAGTCTGCATAGATGGGTGTATGTACTTGGTTGGAAAAGGAAAAGGAGCTGATGGGCAAACGTTGACTAGACGGCGGCCGGCCGAGTTTGGAGCGGATTGGCAGCGCTTGTAAAGTCTATAGTAGTGGCATGTGCGATGGATGAGGCCAAGAGGGAGGAGACTGACCGACTTGTAGGTTCGCGGTAAAGGCAAGGCTAGGCGCCCCACCGTCAAGGCTTGGTACCGCATCCGCAGTCTTTTATTTCTGTGCTGCGTTGTGCTGTACTGTACTGTACAATTCTGCCCCTGGCTGCCTGATGTTTTTGTGTAGATTAGCCAAGCCGCTGTCCGACAGTACGGGTCGCATTTGATGTACAGTGCATGATTCAATGAAAACACGTAGAAGATGTCTGTCAAAGGTACAACAGTAAAGCACAGTCTGAGACTATAAATTAGCGCGGAACAGAAAAAAGGTGCTCGATAAAGCCATGGTGTGTCGCCTGTTCTCGAGACATTCTTTCTGTCAACCATCACCTGGCTGCAGTTAGCACGTTTAGTAGAGGTAACTCGAGCCTTTTCAACACCGACTCACACGACGCACAATAGAAAGGAGGCTCAACGGTGGCGAAGCGGTTGATAGCCCAGTCACGAGTACCCGGGCGGACCGACTGATTCTATCCGATGGTCAATGGTCGCAGATAACACAGGGAAATGAGGCAACGCGTGCGGGGAAGGTGAGTGGGCGGCGGGCACATCACCTAGTCCGGGGTAGCTCGCTGAGAGAAGAGAGACCCATGTGCCATGATGCCATCTTCCCCAAACATCATCGAGGTTGCAACCACCCCTGGCCGAGTAACGCACGATCGTATCAAGACGCCTATCTGAGCAGTTGGCCTCCGAAATCCGCCATTACTCTCCATCTTTTCTTCCACTCTTCTCTCCCTGCCAATGCTTTCGGGCAGCCACACAGATGCCGCCGTCCACTGAGCAATCCGAGCAAAGGAAAAGATCTCCCACTGCCCTTTACCTGCCGCAGAAGAAAGCTGTCGCGTAAGCCGCACGCGCGGCCCTGATCAAAATCATCTACAGACATGCAGGCTAA
Source organism: Niveomyces coronatus (assembly GCA_018831755.1). Taxonomy (NCBI): domain Eukaryota; kingdom Fungi; phylum Ascomycota; class Sordariomycetes; order Hypocreales; family Cordycipitaceae; genus Niveomyces; species Niveomyces coronatus. Next base: position 38,221 of record JAFEME010000274.1, on the reverse strand, counting down.
CTCGTCTTGGCCGTCCCTTTGCCGCTGGCAGTTGTCGATCCTGCAATGCACGCAAGGTCAAGTGTTCTGGGAACAAGCCGTGCAGTAACTGCACCCGCGCGTCTGAATGCATATATCCAACACGAGATCGCAAAGTCAGAGTGCACCAGAGGTTAGCTTCCGTCACGTCTCTTTGGTCCCTGTAGTGGTAGGGGCTGCGACGTCTGAGACATGTGAGCACTGACATGCGGCAAGTTATCTCGATCGCATCATCCAGGAGAATGCGCGCCTACGCAGTTGCCGGGCCGAGCCGGTCTCGCCAATAGCACAGACTGCAGACTCTCCACAGCAATCATGTCCAGGCTCAAATGACGAGCAAGACACCCCGGAAAATCACATATTAGAGGAGAGCGACTGGTTCGCCGTCACCAGGATCTACGACACGCCTATTTGGATTGGAGAAATTGCCGACGGCGCATTCGCAACTCGGTTCCGCCAGTTTGCTTCATCATCGCAGGCTCCGAGTCATATTCCTCGCATACAGTTTGCTTCGGACGATGTTCTGGGTGTTCTGGCCACCGCCAACCTGCCTTGGCCGTCGCCCCCTCGGGCCCGATTGCTGATCGAGACCGCCTTGCAGTTCCTACAGCACAGCTACCACATTGTGCGCCGGAGCGACGTTCTCTCGGCGCCAATGTCGGCCATGGGTGGCTTTGACCAGGCCAAGAGTCTGGCGTCAAGAGCCAGGATGTGGGCGCTGTTTGCCATTGGTGAACTGCGTTCGACAAGGTGCTCGAGCTCGACTATTGAATTCCCTGGCTTGTCTTACTTTGCCGTCGCAAGTGATGCGATTCGCACTATCAACGAGAGGCCCAGACTCGAGATGATCGAGACTATTCTACTTCTAGCAAGTTGCAAGCTTTTCTGCAATTGTATCGCTCTTTTACTAACTTTTGATGTCGGCATTATACTCGTTAGAGGTAAATCGCCGCCACAGTGCCTGTGCTTTCGTAGGCTCCGCCCTCCGCCTCGCCACCATCATGGGGTTGCACGTCAATATAGGCCAGGCCCAACTTCCAAATCCTGAAATGAGAGAACATCGGGTCCGTATCTGGTGGTCAATTTACATCCTTGATAGATTCCTGTCGTCTAAAACTGGCCTCCCACTCTTGATATCCGACGATGATATCACGATCGACCTCCCTTCAAGTCACCCCGCTCTCGACCCGGCGGACTTTGACAATCACCTCCAGCTCATAGCTGTAGTGCGTCTCGCCAAGATCGCCGGAGATATTTCCAGGTCCTTGTATGTTCGTAAGCCCCAGCGTGGTACATTCCTACAGCGAGTAGGAAAAGTTCGAGATGAACTTGACCGTTGGAAGGGCGAGCTTCCTGATTGCCTCAAGTCTCTCTTCGATCGTCCGAATGATGGTCGTGGCTGCTTGCAACCTGCTATCACTACGTTGAAACTCTCGTTTAATCAAGTATGTCTCCGCGGGAACTTCTTTCGACATTGTGCCAACGTAACTGTTTTTTTTTTTCAGTTGTCCATCGTCGCAACCAGGCCAGTACTCCTCTTTGTCTTTCGTCGCCAACATAAAGAAACCACAAAAACGACGCCGGAAAGCACTCTAGCAGACCTCGTCAAGGACGTCACCGAGTCATGTATCCGCTCAGCAAGGCAGTCCTTCCAGCTATTGTCGCAGTGCTGGGTCAATGGCGACTTTCATGTATTCAACTACTCCTACGTACAGTATCTTTTCTCGGCCGCGGTGATCCTCGCCATCGCAGGCACTTTGGATCGGTCAGAGTCTAGAAACGACAGAGACGAGTTCGACATTGCAGCAGGGTTTCTTCAGCAGCTAGAACAGAACGGGAACTTTGCTGCGATGGAATTCTATTCTCACATAAGGGAGATTCGATCAACGCTAGATGAATCGCCATCGCGGGCCGGTGTCTCCGCCTCGTTCGTGGCAGCCAACGAAGCCGAGCCGCAAACTTCCGCAACAAATTTTCAGCCCTCCTTTAGCGATCAGACGTATACGGTGGTGGGCTCGCACGACGACGGGCATAGCGTCCAGACAATGGATGGTCCACCTTTGAGCCTGTCATTCCTCGATAACTGGATATATGAGAATGGCCTCGAGCAACTGTGCTGGCAGGAGCGTTAACCAAGGGAAATACTTGCCCAACCACACCGCCAATGTACTGCACCGTCTCCAGCCTCATCGAGACGACTTTGTGATTCATATGTGCGATTGAGATACCAAACTCGCTGATAACAAAGGAAATCTTGGCGTGGCGATACGTGACTGCGAGTCTTTTTCCATTTGTATTTCCATTTCGTAACCATGCATGCCATCCACCATATTGTACACTCAAGCCTTGCGCTGCAGCGTGTGATAGCCAAGTTTCTGCCTCGCCTCGGCGATGGTGGACCCCGCCGCAATCATGCTCCTGATGCCCTCCTCGCTCTGCTCGATGCTCCTCGCCGCTGCGGCGACCTCGCGAGCCCGCGCGCGGGGCACTACGACGACGCCGTTGGCGTCGGCCACCACGATGTCGCGGGGGCACACACGGGCGCGGCCCACGCCGACGGGCTCGTTGACGGCGCCGACCTGCACGCGGTCCTTGCCGGTGCGCATCCAACGGCCCGCCGCGAAGATAGGATATCCGTCGCGGATGGCACGGTTGACGTCGCGGCACACGCCGTCGATGACAGTGCCCGCGATGCCGCGCAGGCCCGCGTACTGCGTCATGATGTCCCCCCACACGGTGCAATCGGTGCGCCCGCCGTTATCGATGACGATAAAGTCCCCGGCGGCTACGTCGTCGATGAAGTCGCCCACGCTGCCCGGCGGGCTGCTCGCGGGCACGTAGCGCACGGTGAAGGCTGGGCCGACGGTGGTCTTGGTGTAGCCGCCGCTCAGCGGCATGATGTTGAGCGCCTGGCCTGGGATGCCCAGCTTGTCAAGCGCATCAGACACGGCGGGCGTGTCCGAGTCGGCAAACAGGGCAACCAGCTCCTGGTCCTCCGTCGGCGATGCGGCGGCGGTGGGCTGCTGGTCGGCGACGATGGCGTTGAACTGCTTGTCATGCATGACCTCGGAGACGGCGCGGCCGGCGCGGACCTGCCGTACCATGCCAGCTTGGCGGCGGTCGATGCGCTCCGCGAGGTCGAGCACCTCAACGATGCGCCCTGCGGGCACGAAGACGGCGCCGCAGTTGTCGGCGAGGACGTAGTCGTCCTCGTGAACGGGCACGCCGCGGACGTCAATGGGCGTGCCGGACGCGACCTGCACGAGGCGGTTGCGCGCGCTGATCATGGTGACGCCGCGGCCGTAGACGGGGTAGCCGATATCGCGGCTGCCGTCAATGTCGCGGCTCACGCCGTCGATAACGGAGCCGCGAACGCGCTTCGCGCGGGCGGCGTTTGCAATAATGTCGCCCCAGCAGGAGATGCCCTCGGTGCCGCCGGCGATGACGAGCACGCGGTCGTCGGTGGTGATGGCGTCGATGACGGGGGTGATGAGGTGGACGGTGGGCGCGGGGGAGTCGGGGTCCCGGGGCGCTACCTGGACGGTGCTGGCGCGGCCGGCGACCTTGGGGCAGCCATCCCAGAGCGGGCGGAGGCCGTAGGTGGCTCCGGGAAGGGCGAGGAAGTCCAGCGCATCGGAGATGGTGTTTGTATCGAGGGCGGAGAGCCGGTCGAGGAGGCTGTCTGCCATGGTTGGGAAAGGGAGGGGAAAGGACTATGAGGCGGGCGGGGTCTGTGATGGGTTTGGAGTGAGTTCCCGGATGAGTTGATGAAGTAATTCCTATTAACAGCTTTCTTTATGCGGTTTTTCAATGCCGGGAGGCGTTTTGATAGTGATTGGCCCCGGGGAAAATATTGTGGCCGGATGATGTTGTCCTCGGCGTATGAAACGGGCTGCCGAGGGCCTGCGGCACCCCATGGAGATCCCACATATTTCACTGCTTAATGGCGCATCTTGCCGGACCTTGTGCATCGTGACTAGATTGTCCTTTTACGTGATTGCTCTGTGACCTACAACCCTACGAGGTCGAATCTGGCCGTTCTGCCCCGAACAGCTGACGGCAGGCGTGCAACTGGGAAGACTTTCATAAGCCGATGGTCCATGACGGATATATTTGTCATCGAAAATAGTCAGGCCATCATACTGCGGGCGATGGATCCTCTACATTTGTTGAGCTGAATTCTTTTTCCATGACTACGCTGTAAGCTCTGCTGTGGCAAGGGGTTGCAGGCGGCAGTTTACCAGAAGGGCTGGGGTTAGGGTTAGAGAGACGATTAACATAACACGTAGCCAGCCAAGGGCATCACATCTTGATGATCTACAGATCGTGGCACATTATGCTTATTCAATAACGACTGGTTCTATGCTATCAATCAGTCCTACCTGCCATCCCGTGTGTCAACGTAAACACGAGGCTTCCACTCAACATCACTCTGTGCCCAGAACAGCCAGCAGCGCATCGGCGACTGTATCCACGTTTTTGCTCGTCACTACAAACGCGTCAGCAAAGCAGACATCAGCGCCGTTCATGAATGGCACCCACGGCCTGTAATAGATATCCGTCCCGACGGCATGAGGTAAACGTGATGCCTCTCCCTCAACTCCACGACCTGCTCGGGCGAAAGGCCCGACATCGAAAACATGCCAATCTGGCAAACAACCGCGCTTTTGATCAGCATTTCCCAACCAGCATCAGTCACAGACCGCCCGGAGAAGGAGACAACTCACATCCGAGAGCAGATGCTCCCACGAGCCTCGCACCCGCCTCCTCACGAGCCCCTCGTGCAGGCTCCCGCGCATGGCCCTGATGCGGCCGCTCATGGTCTCGAGGTCGGCGAGCCACTGCGCGCGCAGCGCCGGGTCGCGCAGGACGTCGGCGACGATGCGCGCGCCGTACGACGGGCACGACGTGATCTCCGCCCGCGTCACCCTGACCAGCAGCGGCGTCACCCGCGCGGCCGTCTCGGCGTCGGCGGCCACCACGTGCACCGCGCCGACGCGCTCGCCGTACAGCCCGAAGTTCTTGGAGAAGGACTGCGCGACGGCGAACTCGAGACCCGGGCGGTCGAAGAAGTGCCGTATCGAGAAGACGTCCCTATCAACGTCCCCAGTCGCGAAGCCTTGGCTTTTCGGCAAAAAAAAAAAAAATTGTCAGCCAACGGGTACACCGGCGCGGTTAGAGACGTGGTCGTCCCTTACTATGCCACGTCAAACACGGCAAACAGCCCCTTCTCGCTGCAAATGTCCGCGACGGCCGCCCACTGCTCCTCCGTCAGGTCCGCCCCCGTGGGGTTGTGGGCGCACGCGTGTAGGATGACGACGTCCCCGCGGGCCGCCTCGTCGCCGCCCAGCGCCGCCGTCATCCCCTCGAAGTCGACCGCCTGCCGCTCGCGGTCAAAGTACGGGTAGGTGCGCTGCCGGACGCTGGAGGCGCCGCCGCCGCCGGCCAGCTTCCAGATCTCCGTGTGGTTGATCCAGCTCGGGTTCGAGATCCACACCGTCCGCGGCTTGACCGCGCCCAGCAGGAACTGGGCGGCGATGTGGTTCGCGCCCGTGCCGGAGACGGTCTGCAGCGACGCCACGCGCGACAGGTCCGCCTGCGCGGCGTCGCCGCCGCCGCCGCCGCCGAATAGGAGCCGCCGCGAGCCGTGGAGCAGGCCCGGGTGGCCGACCAGGGGTAGGTGCTCGTGGTTGACGCTCGGGTCCGCGTGTAAGCGCTCCTTGGCCTTTTTTTTTTTTTTGCAACGAAGGAATTACGAGACAGGTGTTAGTTCACTGATGCCTGCGCGGCAGCAAGGATGAGAGAAGAGAAAAAAAGGTTACCTTTGCTACAGATGGTAGGATCCATGGCTTTCCGTCGCCGTCACGGTAGAAGCCCGGGCAGAGGTCGACCTTGATCTCGGCCGGGTCTGCGTTGTAGGCGTCGATCAGGGCGAAGGCCGCATCGGGCTGGCTGGATGGAAGGTTGGCGAGATGGGACATGTTTCCTAGGCGTCACTGCATGAAAATACCAGTAGTCTATAGAGTACGAGCGACGGCCCTTCTCAAATACCATAAATAATATGGCTCGCAGAAAATGGGACTTTGTGGATCAGGGTGGTGACATATTCAGATCGGCATCACGCAGGACGCCGAACATGCCAAGAAGTCACTCAGGTCCATGTCCGATATGCGGACATGTAGATTAGACTGTTGCTGCGTGGAGTATGCCCTGATTAATTCTTTCATTCAGTCAAAAGTGTCATTTGAGAAGGATAAAAACTTGAGACAGCGTATACGGACCTACAAGGCTACAGCTCGCTCCCCTCCACCCAAGTCATCTTGGTCTGAGACATTTCTTCATCATGTCTTACCCGTCGGCCCTCACGACGAACGTTCAAAACCCGCAATTACGGCTGCTCAACAGTCTTCGTAGCAGCTCGCGACCGATCACGACATTTCTCGGCCTCCCGTCTGCCCGCACCGCACAGCTGGTGGCCTCCACCAATCTCGACGGCATCATCATCGATTGCGAGCATGGCCACGTCAGTGACGACGCCATGCACGACGCGGTGACTGCCATTGCCTCACAGGGTGTCTCTCCGCTGGTCCGCATCAGAGCCACCCATGCGGACTTGATAAAACGGGCCCTCGACGCCGGCGCCCACGGCCTCGTCGTGCCGATGATCAACACCGCCGACGACGCCCGGGCTGTTGTTGAGAGTGCCAAATTCCCACCTCAGGGTCTGCGCGGCCAGGGCTCGGCATTTCCAGGTTTTGCCTTTGGGACCGATATCCCGACGTATATGAAGACGGCCAACGAGACGCTGATCACTTGTCTGCAAATCGAGTCGAAACTTGGCGTTGAGAATGTCGATGCCATTTGCGCTGTTGAAGGTGTTGGTAAGAAGGATCATTGACGCCCTGGCTGGATGTCTAGAGACTATCTGTGCTGATTCCCGATCAAGATATGCTCTTTGTAGGACCCAACGACCTCGCGCTTTCTGTGCTGGGTTATGTCCCGGCTCGTGGCGATGAGCCCGAGTTCGTGTATGCCATCGAGAAGATCGTAGCAGCGGCAAGAAAGCATGGAAAGTGGGTTGGAAGGCTATCAAACGACGGCCCGGCGGCGCGCGAGCATCTCAAAGCTTTTGATACTGTGGCCTTGAGTAGTGATAGTCGCGCTCTTCGAAATTGGTACTTGGCAGAACTTGATGCAGCGCGAGCTTAACAGAGGGTCATCTATGCGTAGTCTCGTGTTGTCCTCGTGCGGTGTGAGCTCTCCGAAGTTCATCTCTAGTTCGCAAAGGCACGGCGTCATCTTTGCGAGGAGCGCTAGCCAGCGCTCAATAAGTGTAGCGAAACGCCGGGTTATACTCCCCAAGCTCCTTGGCCTCCTCATCAGTGAGACCCTGTATGCGGTAGTCCTCCCTTCCAGAAATCTTCCTCTGATTCTGGTGACGGAACCAAGCCCAGAAGGCAAGATAAATCGCTGAAGACATGGCGATGAGGGCCATGGAAATGGTGTGGCCTTTGACGAAGCGCGGCCCATCGGCTGTTGGGTACAACTTATTACAGCAAGTCAGAATCTATTGAGTATCTTGCGAAGAAACGAAAGACGACTTACCCAAGGAGCAGGGATTCCGGCGGAATTGCCAATCGTAAGCTGCAGACCGACAGCGACCGTACGCTTGCCGTATCTGGGGTTATTGCTTGGGAGCCAAGCGAGAGGAATGCCGACGACCACGTACAGACCAGTTGCAGCAAGGAAGCAGCCAAAGTATCGCACTGCCCCTCCGCTGTCGCTGATGAGAATGGCGTAGCCAGCTGTGCATATGAGCCCGAATAGGACAGTGAAAACGGCACGGCGCTGGCTTCTGTCAGACATCCAAGCAACGAGGAGGTAGCAGATGGCCCCGAGCGCGTAGCAAGGAATTTTGAGAGCCTGCACCTGAGGCACGGTCCAACCCCCGAGACCTCGAATAATGGTCGGCAGAAAAGTGGAATAGCCATATAGAATAATGTCGCCACCAAATTGGCCCAGGCAGAATAGCCATATTTTCCAGTCTCTGAGGCCCTCATACACGTCCTTTTTATGCATCAGGTCCGAGGACTTGGTGTGCCCAATCTGCCTCCTCATTCGCAGATCAATCAGTTCGCGCTCTTGAACCGTCAGGTAGTGAGCCGAATCCGGCGTGTCGGCGAGCCAGAACCATATGGATATACCGAGAATCACGGTGGGGATTCCCTCGAGGATAATGATCCATCGCCAGCCGCGCAGACCGGAGACGCCGTCCATGTGGCCAACGGCGTAGGCGAGAAGGCCACCAACGGAGCCGGCCAGGGCGGCCGAGACGAAGAGGTAGCCGATTCGGAGGGCGTATTCGCGCTTGGTGTAGAACATGGTGAGATAGATGGCCAGCCCAGGGAAGAGACCACCCTCCAGCGCACCGAGGATGATGCGGCAGGCAATGAGGCCGCGGTAGCTCTGAAGAATGCCGGTTAGTGTGGCGACGACACCCCAGGCGGTGGCGATGAAGGATATCCATCGCGAGGGAGTGAATTTCTTGATGACCAGATTGGAGGGCAGCTCCGAGAGAATGTAGGTGACGAAGAGGAGCGAGACAGCAATCTGATACTGGTTGCCCGTCAGGCCGAGGTCCTCTTCGAGACCGTACAGGCGCGCATTGCCAATGTTGACGCGATCGAGGAAGCTGAGAAGGTAGAGGAGCATGACGGGTGGGATGATCCACATGTCGAGCTTGCGAAGGAGAGCCTGCTCGGCGGCTGGGTCGATATAGGCCTCATCACGAGTCCCTGACCCTCCTTGCTTCCCAGCCTCCTTTGTAGAGTTGTTGTCGAGATCTGATGTGTCTTTGGTCGACAACATGGTGGGGGACGGATGCTGACAAGGGCACCTTTTTGAATTTGTTGACGGGCAGGACTGTCTGTTTGATGGCTAGAACAGAAACGAGGCGAGAGTAGAAGCCGTTCACCATTGATAAAGGTCCCATCTCCGCACAAAATCCGGCGTTTCGTCACCCCCCTATCCACTGCCCGCCGGGGCGTTGGACGGCCTGGTTCGGTTTGTGGGGGAGAAAGTATAATAATGTGCCGTTCGCTGGCGAGGGTCCGGTGTTGGCCGGAGACTGCATGTTGTATGTAGATAGGGCGTTGTCGATCTCGACCACTTGCTCACAATCTGCCGACAAAGTGGCTGGCACAACATAACTATACCGGGGAAATTAATTTATTTAGTGCAATTTCTCTTACAATCCCCCGCTTTCGAGGTATCTTTTGGACAAGCCACCGGCAGCTACTGGGCGGGCTATGTAGCTATCCGCGATGTCTGCCGTATCCCTTACCAGGCATCCATCCATCTGTAGGCCTAGAAACGACTCCTTGTTGACAGCACGAGTTCTTGCCGCTACATGCATCGCCGGTCCAGCGATATCGGAGCCGGCGTTTAGTGAGGATGCTACCCTTTAGAAGACGTCGATACGGTTAGCTAATCACGTCGCCCCGTATGTACAGTACATACTTGGTTACTTGGAGATGGGGGGTGGCTGACCGTGACATTGGGGAAGAACAAAAAGCGACCGGCTTCCACGTGCCGTTTACGGGTCAGGACCGGCCTCTTCTTTTGCCACGCCGTTCGTCTTGGTCGGAACATCGCCTACCCTATATTCGCCATTCCCAAAATTTAGCAGACACCGCGAACCCGTTTAACGGGTGCAGAATATTAAATATCCACTGTCGATGCAAAATGGACAGCGTGCATCGGTGATTTCGAATACTAAGTTTGTGATGGTCTATTACCAGAATAGATTCTTCATGTTCAACTGGGCAGAGCCAAGCATAATGATGTTCCAAGGCGCCGGACAGGACAGGGGCCCAATCGAAGTCTCCACTGCGGATGACGACATTGACACTAACGTTTGGTCGCGTCACCCACGTGAAGGACAAGCTTACCGCATCATTTCACCAGCATCATCATCTCCCTCCGACGTGAAATCTGTGTCGACAATTGCGCTGCCGTGACCTCTACAAAGACACACAGAATCCTGCCCGAACCATTCCATCATTCTTGATACCCACTGCCGTCCACCATGTCCGCATCAGCTATTCTCATCGTCGTCATCACATTTTTCTGTGCGTCCTGCCCCCCCTCTTTAAAGGCTGATCAATGTCTTCTCGGGTCGGTCTCGGCCTAGTGCCTCGCTAACAATTCAATCTCGCAGTTCCTCCCGCGGGAGCATGGGCTGTCGCAGGTTGCGGCATGGGTGAGTCCGTCCCGCTTTATAACCGGTGTCCGCACGCATCTGCCTCATCCGCTGACATCAAGCCTCCGCGCAGACCTGTTTATCAACATATGCCTGACGCTTCTCGGATTCCTCCCCGGCCACCTGCACGCCTTCTATCTCGAGTACGTCTACTTTGATCGCCGTGAGCAGGCGCGCGAGGGCCGAGCAGCTCCCGCACGGGCACCCGGCGTATACTCGGACAATATTCAGACTGGTGGGCAGGGCTACGGCACGATTGTGCAACAGACCTGAATGAGCCAAATTGGGTGAAATACACGTCGCGTTACGCCTTTGCCGAGTATTTGCAGCGGTAGCTTTTTGACGGTGTGAAGGGACTGTTCGTGCTCTAGAAACACAGGTGGATGCCATTGTAGTGTCTTATCTTGTTATTTTACTTTCCCCGACTGTCGGCCCTGAACTCATCACTGATTTTCGTAACGAAATGGTCACCACTTTTAACGTCGGCTCCGTCTCTGTATACAGACGGCGCTGTGAATTGGACAGCTCTCCCTCATTTCTACTCTGATCTTTGACGCAGGCATAGTGGAGAGCATCGCAATGTGTTGAAGCCATATTGTGAAAGCACGAGCAGCGATCTTGCTCTATCGATCAACCTAGGACGATGTCATGGCACAAGACTCTAAAATACTTAACTGCAGCCCTCTGGGGCTCCGACACACCATGCAGCTGTCTCACCCGCTCTCAGCCAGCGCATTGTGCATAATGTACTGTACAAAATGGGGCTACTAAACTCGGCATAACGCGTTTGCCGGATCTAAGATTGCATTCTCAAAATTGAAGGCCTCAGGTCGTGTATCTACGTCTTTGCGAAGTGGCCAACTAATGATACGATTCTGTCTTGCCAACACTGTCTACACACTTATTGCGTTCAAACAGCCCCTCTTTATTAGTCGTCACACCCTCGACGATAGGCTCATGACCATCGTACTTATCCAAGTGGAAATGCCTAGTATGGGGGAAGTCAAGCTCAGTCCACGAGGCCGTGCTTGGCCAAGCCAGACTTGATGACATGTCTAAATGTGTATGCTGCAGGCCGTGCTTGGGCGACAAAGGCGCAGAACTCGGCAACAAAACGTCGCGTACTTGGACACAAGAGTCCACGCCGCTTGGGACGGTGGTGTACTCCGAATGGTTGGAGGCCCCGCGTTCTGTTCACGAGAAAGTGATAGCCATAGATCTCGACTTTAGCGTCAAGAAGCATGGAGTGGAAGGAAAAGTAGTCTTGCCAAAACGTGACACACTAATCCCAGAGACGGCCAAGCCATCGCCCTCGTTTAGATAAGAATGGACATGGATTAGCTCAATGTAGACACTTGGTGGCAGTAGGCGTATTCCTGGAAACTTGACGGCAGTAGTGTTGAAAGATACGCAGTCCCCGATGAACTATCCGGCCCTAGTCCTCGAGTGCGAGGATGGAATGGTTGAAAGCCTCAACCAACCCCTGATAGCGCCGCTCGACGGCTGCTTGGTCAGTCTCAGTTTTTGTAAAGATGCTACCGTCGCGAATGGGAAAGAGCAACCGATGAAGCTCGTTTGCTAGCCCACGCAACGGAGCAAACCTGGCCGAAAACTCTTTCAAGATATGCTTAAAGCCGTTCGGGCTCATGTCAGCAACCTTGGCCTGTCGAACACTGTTGAAGTCCATCGAGCACCATTTCCAAAGCCGAGATGTCTCGGGCAGACTCTGCAGAATGTCATTAGCATCGCCATGCTCGCAGTCATTGCCGATAGCTAGCCACAGAAACACGTAGAATAGAGACTCAAGATCATGCCGGTACGTATGCGGTTGTCCACCAAGTATGCCAATGGCCATGAACCCATCCGATCCGATCATCGGTTGCACGGCGGGAGCCTCGTCGAGATCCAACGCTAAATCAAAGTCGATCAATATGCCCTTGGAAGCGTTATTGTCGTTGTCGTTGTACTTGGTAGCAATGACCAGATCCTTGATGGCGATATCGCGGTGGAGAATCCTCCCATCTATATAGAGCGACTTGAGGGCCTTGACGAGGTCACGTAATACCTCTAGAAGCTCATTAAGCGATACAAACTGCCAAATAGGACAGCCGAGAGGCTCGGTTATGACGCAGGACAGAGTCCGATTGACATATGGCGTGGGGAAGTGTAGTCCAGTGCGAAGATCGGCGACGTTGATTAGGTCCTGGCACTCTAGAAGGCGGATAACTCCCCAGACTTTGCGGTCGCGGGCTCGCTCTAGCACACGAAGCTCCACGGGGGTCGTGTCAATTCGCCAAGAAAACTTTATAACAATGGTCGGCTCCGTGGCCGCAGTTGCCGAGGCAGCAAAGCAGACGGTTCCCAGTCCGACCAAGTAATCGGGTGCTGCAATCGTCCTAGGTTGAAGAAAATACTTCAATATCCGGTTAGAAAGTATGTACTTGCCGTCTGCAGGGGTGATATTTTTGATGAAAATATTTATGCCAGACGCTTGGTCGCTCATCATGCCATAACCTGCCAAGACACGCAACGGGAGATTGGGGTCGCGTGTGATATCTAGCACGCCGCTGCTGTAGGCCCCGGAACGGTCGAAAACCCAGAGTTCCAGGGTTTTACCGCGGAGCAAGGATGCATGTAGGAAGTAGCGGGTTGGCTGTGCGTTGAGGACGCGAAGTGCACGCATAGCGAAGCGGAGAGAGTCGTCATCGTCGGTCGATGAGATCGGTGCAGCGCCATGATAGTATTCGCCATAGACACGAGTGTTGCTAGAGGCGGCTGAGAGATGGGAACCGATATAAATACTAGCGTGGTATGATGAATCCGAATTGACGACGGGCTCGCTTGTAAGATGCACGGTTGGATGACCAACAGCGAAGAACAAGGACTGGAAGCTGGCACACCACTCGTCCATAGCGTCCAAGCGACGCAGATCCCAGAGACTTGCGGACAATTGTTCAACCACATCGGCTGCCTCGGAACAGTGGAGGATATTCTGGACACTGGCAGACCAACTCTGATCCTCGAAGTATCTGCTGAGGAAGCCGCCGATGCCTCGGCAGCAATTTTATTTCAATTCATTTTGAAGGGACTTGAGAGCGGGCTCGGTTGGCATGCTGGGCGAGGAGGCCGACGATTTTGTGTTCCTTGGCTGGACGTGTGAAGTGATCTGATTCAATGTGTAACGCGCGCGTGTCTCGCTGGCGAGAGTTGGCCCGTGGTTATAAGTAGCGTGAGGATGAGGTCTTGTCTACTCAAGAAGGGGGCGCTGATTCAGAAAGCAGCCTCCGAAAGCGCTGGTCAAGTTACACTGTATTTCCGGCTGGAGAAGAGTATAGAGCCGGAGAGTTGGGATAGGTGCTCGCGAATGGCAAACATGTTGTGCTAGGCGGAGCATGTCGTGGGTTCAAGACAAGATTCAGGGACAAAGAGCAGCGCAGAGCGGATTCCGCCGTTTCTTCGATGGGTCACAGGGCACAAGCAAAGATGTGTGCGCCGTAAAGGAGGGCTCGACGTGGGGTGTTGAAGAGGGCGAGGTCGAAGAACAAAGGCCGGACGTGCGCAGTCGGAGGACTGGATAGCGGGCGCGCAAAGTGGCAAGGCAGTAGCAGGGCATCTTCTATACCATATGTATACAATATTTTTTTTAAATAGAAATCTTTGTAAAGTATACTAGTAGGATCGATCTTCTCCTTTTCAAAGATAATACAAGTTATTAATAGTAAAAAACTATGTGTGGTAGTGCTCCTAGATTCGACGCCGCCAGACAGACATGATACGACCGCGTACGCAAGGAGGCCAACCTGCCTCGCCTCAACTGGCGCGGCCTGACCGACTCCAGGATGCACCGCCTGCGGCTCGCGCAGAGTCAGATAAGTATAGCGGTGACGTGCTCGCGCGATCTTGACTTCGTGGGCATTCACGTCAACAACGCGACGACGAGCCAGCGGAGCACCATGAGAACTATATACCAGGACGATATCACCTTGAGACGCTGATACATCAAGACCAGCTTCGCGACAATACTTTAGTTTATAAGTGAAGAAAATTATAAGAAAAATAGTTTTTTTTTATGATTTTTATACTTCACTCCTCTATGTGGATAACAGGTCAAATAGAATCATACAAGACTCATTACACAGCTAGCCTTACAACTCCCTTCTTAAGCTTACCTTGAACAATCAGGTCATGTTGACAAGCTTCAACTCCAACTGAAAACTCCAAATAGCGACCAATAGCTCTCCTCCACTGACCACAGATCATGGACAAACTCACTGTTGCAAGAGTGTATGCCCTGCCCCCTCCTGGTGTCCGAGGAGCTAGATTTCCCTTCGAAGCGCAGGCCGCACCGCACTGAGCAAAGGAAGTGCTTGTCTGTTGGCTCCGGGGTGCACCAAAGGCGCTACACTTTGCTCGGCGGTTGCCTTCGGCTTTGTAACTGCACAGCCGCGAGTAGCTTAGGCGCTTCTCTGCCGCTCGGCGGGTGAAATGGTAACGACAAGTGATTGGTATAATGGCTGGTCGTAGTAGAGGAGAATAGTGTAACGTACAAAACTGTTATCGCTGTGGAATGTTGGCGCGGTTGGGCTACAAAGCGTTTAAGTACTAGCTACATGGCAAAGACTGGTATTTAAATGCCTTATAGCCCAACCAAGCAATAGTATGAACTACGAAGACAACGGATCTCGAATAGCCTCACTATTAGAGCAAGCAAACTTAGCCACATTCATCATACTATCCTCTTGGGTGCTAAGTCAAGAAGTTGCGTTCGTCATGTACTCTGTAGCTATCTTTGATCTAAATAGCCGTCTTATTAGCTTGGTTCCCCGAATAATGCGACTCGTCACACCATGTAAGTCGTATTTTTATAGCAATATTCACATGTGCATGAATGGATAACCATGCGCCTACCTCAGCCAGCGTGAAAACCACGCAATAGCCTGCTCCTCTGCCCGCTCCGCCGCTACCAGCTGCGTCTTATCCTCTGGATGCGTGCGCGTCGCAAAGCCATGCTTGGCACCGGGTAGGATCCGCACTTCATGCTCGGCATCCGTCTTGCTCTCCAAGATGGCCTTTGTCTTGGTGACATTGTCCGCCTTCATCTGTAGGTCCGACTCGCCAACGGCCCAGGAAATCGGAATCTTGATGGCCTCGACATCGTCAGGCACCCTGATGTACGTTGGATGGGCTACAAAGGCGGCGTCAATTAGCGGCTGCGGTGGCCCCGGCGAAGAGTGTCGGACCACACGATGCCTGGGATGGTCCTTGGCAAGCTCTATAGTGTGCTTGCCACCCCAGCAGAACCCGGCCGCGCCGATCCGCAGCGCTTTACCCTCGAGCGCGGGAGGCGGGGGTGAGGTGCGCAGGGCTTGCAAGTACGCAACGACGCCGGACTCGGTCTTGGGCGGGCTGCATGTGTACATCCAGGGGATGGCATGGTACAGAGCCAGGAACAGGTAGAAGGGCTTGAAGAAGATGGTGGCAAGCCAGGAGGCTTTACCCAACACCCTCTCGGCGATGGGAAGGACCGCCGGCGACAGGGCATGGCCTTTTTTTTTTCGCCGCGACGTACGTTAGCATTTTTGTTTCCCGGCTTCGATGCTCAGCAGGCAGGAACGTGACGGACCGTTCATAAAGTCCGGACAGTAGACCAGGCATCCGCCCTTTGCGTAGTGGTCACACAGGACGCGGTTGTTTACAAAGGACCAGCCAAAGGCATCCGTGATGAAGACGATGAGGCCTTTCGGGGCCAGACCGGCTTCGGGCTCCGCGACATATGTCCTGACGCCGTGGATTGTGAGCTCCTTGCCGGTGGGATGGCTGTTGGTGATGCCTCCGCGGAAGCAGTCTGGACAGGACATGGCGGGCGAGTGGGTGACGGAATAGTCTCTGCGGGTCGTGAGGAAGAAACAGCAGCAGCAGCGGGAGGGGAGCTTGAAAGGTGTTTTGGTCGAACTGTACAGAGAGGGAGCTGTGCTCGATCGTGGTTGGATGGATTGATTGGTCAAAGAAGGGATGGGTGATTGGCCGCTGGTGACCATCCGGTGGTGCGTGGGGCTGCCCTCCGATGTACCCGCCTCGGGGCACCGATTCGGCTCCGGTGCTGCGGTCAGCTTCCCCACATTGAGATCCGATCAACTCGGACAAGGCAGCCACAGCAAGAAAAAAAAAAGTGCACTACGAACAGATTCCATCGAGTTTGGTGAAGCTACTTTCAGTGCTGTGTGGTGTTCGGCGAGCATGTTGGGAGTCGGGAGGCGAATGGGGCATGTCAGTGGCTGGATGGGCCTCCGGATCCCGCCCCCGTGCGCAGGATGAGATCTGCCATAGAATCGGACCGGGAATCAAGTTGACTCGATAAGAGCATGAAATCACCCTCCTCGACCCGGGCAATGAGGAGATGTTTCTTCGGAAGAGCGTCTGCATCTTCTCCCCATTCGCAAACTCATCCGCAACATCCTAGTATTCTCAACGCAAGGATTTTGTTTTGTTTTTCCTCTTCTTGTTTGAATTGTCCCCAACATGGCTACAAAAGTTGAGCGCAGAGATATTGAATTTAAGACTTTTGATGGCTTGACCCTGCGCGGCTGGCTGCACAAGGGCCCCAAGGGAGGTCCCGCCGTCATTATCAACGTCGCGGTAAATCCAGTCTATAAACATCTACCAGGATGAGATGGCCCCCCTCCTACTTCCATACTAACATGTGCTTCTACTACTTGATAGTTTATGAGTCCCAAAGAGTTCTTTGTCGACAAAATCGCTGACTGGTTTGCCCGCCATGGCGTAAACGCTCTTCTCTACGACGCCCGCACCCTCGGCGCGAGCGACGGCCTCCCTCGCAGCGACCTGGATCCGCAGAAGATGGCCGAAGACAACTCGGATGCCGTCACGGTATGCACAGTTTCCCCTTCAGTGAAGCCGCTCAGCCCTAGAAAATATACTCATGCGTTAAGAACCAAACGTAGTTTCTGCAAAACGACGGCTGGGTAGACCCCGAGCGCATCGCCACTTGGGGCTTCTTCTACAGCTCCGGCATCGCCCTCGAAGCCGCCGCCTTCGACAAGCGTATCAAGGCCGTCATCGCGCAGGGTCTCATGCCCGAGTGGTACCTCAACGAGCCGGACCAGGACATGCTGATTGCGCGCGCCGTCGAGGACCGCGCCGCCCAGCTCCGCGGCGAGCCCCCCGCTTACATCCCGCTGCTCAACGGCAAGGGCGAGCACCTGCTGTACTTTCGCTACCTGGCCATCATGGCACCGGAGCACCAGGCCACGCTGCCCAACTGGATCCCCGTGGCCAAGAAGGCGGCCTCGACCTTCCGCGACAGCCTGACGGTGCAGAGCTTCTACCGCCACGCCAAGTGGAAGCCGGTGCATCTGTTCGCGGGCGTGAGCCCCGCGCCCGTCATGATTGTGACGCCAGAGAAGGATGAGATCGTGCCGCCCGAGTACCAGAAGAGTATCTTTGATGGATTCGCCTCGCCGCTGAAGAAGCTGCAGATTGTCAAGGACAAGGGGCACCAGGACTTTTTGAGCGTGGACATTGATACTCTGCTTTCGGAGCAGCTGGCATTTCTCAAGGATGTTTTTAAATTCTAAGTACAAGGCTTCAATTAGATTGAAATGTTCCACGTATGTAAATTGCATATATACATGCGGCATAGATCTTATGCCACTCCGGTATGTACAGAGATCTGTAAACGCCACGATGACGTGATGCAACCTCATTTGGGTCAAATATACATACCAATGACGAGGAAACTATGCCGACGAATGTAAGGCTCCTGTACACGGTTCATGAGTGAATTTGGGCCAAAGACATGTATATTCCTGCATGATGACCTTACAAACATTGAATAGCCAAGTAGCGTTTGAATCCGAGCATCCACCACCAGGGTTACCTGCTCTTTTCCGTCCTTCTTCCTGCGGCCACCTGAAAGTGACTACATAATATTGGCAGCCCAAATCAACCCATCCATCCCATCTTCCGTCTTCTATATAACCCCCTCATCCAGCCTATTCACCAGATCCATGGCATCTTGCTGCACGTTTGCAAGATACAACCAGCCCAGCTGCGCCTTGCCCGCTTCCGTTCCGTCAAGCGTCCACCTCAGCTCCTCCGGCATGGCCGCTCTTTCCTTCTCCGTCATTCTGAGAGTCATGACGCGATTCGTGTATTTGACCACTTCATCCAGTCTCTCCATTCTGTATTTCTCCCATGCCTCCAGCCCGGTTAGCAGGCCCACCTTTTCATCGAGGCCGGCCAGCACCATGGCGAGGCTGAGACTGCTCTCAAAGGCCTGGTTCGCGCCTTGTCCCGCAGAGGGAGGGACTGCATGAGCCGCGTCTCCGATAATGATGGCTCGTCCGGTGGAGGAGTGCCAGCGATCCATTTTGAGCGTGTAGAATGGCCAGACATTCAGAAAGTGCGCCTCCGGAGTGCTCACTTGAGCTTGCGCGGCCTGGACAAGGGGCGACCAATCTTGCGGGTCTTGGCGGATCAGTCGAATCATGGCTTCTTTGTCCTTGAGAAGCCTCTCCCATCCTTCACGATCTTCCTTTTCGTACTTGAGCTGCCGTCCCAGGAAGATCTCCTTCCCACCCACCGTCTGTGGCGTGACGATCCAAGAGCCTTTCTCTCCGCGCAGAGAACACGGAAGGGGAAACGAGTCTGTCAGGTGCTCCCAGTTGGCGCGGGGAAAGCAAAACGTCAGGCCTAGGAAGCCTGAGTAGTCTGGTTTGACGCCCGGGAAGATGGCAGATCGGACCTTGGAATGAATGCCGTCGGCACCAATCAGCATGTCGGCTCTTTCTCGCGTGCCGTCTGCAAACTCAAACACGATACCACTGTCGTCATCGGAGATGATCTTGGTAAACTTCTTGCCATAGTTTATCTCGATGCCATGCTCCTTAGCCATTGCCGTCAGCTCGCGGATGATGACCTTTCTTGTCATGCGCAGGCAGTCGTACCCGTAGACCTTCTTCTGTCCAAAGTAGAGCGTGCCTGTCACCTCATGGTCGGGATCCGTCATGAAAGTAAAAGATTCGCAGTCGTAGCCGAGAGGCTTAAGGCGCGCGTACGCGCCGATGGAGTCGAGGACACGCAAGGAATTTGGGGTCAGCGACATGGCGCCACCGAGATCCTGTTCCAGGTTCCGGAGCTCGAAGAAGCGCGGTTGAATTCCATATTGCTTTAGGGCGAGACCGAGTGTGAGACCGCCGACGCTGGCGCCGATGATGGTGACTGATTTGGGAATGGATGAGATAGACATGGCGACGCGTGGATGCAGGCTTAGGGGGAGGTTAGACCTGTGTGAGATTTAAACGAATTTCACTGGAGCCAACTAGGTCACCGGCTCAATTTGATCCGAGTAACGGGATCCCGTTATATCTAAGAAGAGAGCTATTTGACGAGTCAACTCGTCGTGGTTGTAACCGCTGCTAATGCCCGACTTTAGACTCGGTGCCTCGGAGGGGCCGATAGTCAATAGATACTAGATGTACCATTAAGTATTTAATGACCATATTGGATTGTGTACATGTAAATGTCGCAGCAGACTGTAACCTGCGCTCGGAAGCTGGGAGCATAGGCTCCAGCAGTCCACGGTCAGGTCCGGAGTCACGCCCAGGTCAAACGCGAGCGTCGACACCCACGTGTCCACCTCAATAGCGTCAGCATGAGGGACTCGGCACTATTTTTCGTTGGTTCCTATACAATGGAAAAGGTCCATTCTTTTCTTCGACGCCGGCGTTGCAATATGCGTCCCGGTATACGTTGTCGGAGCCTCGCCACTTGCTCCGATCCAGCTCCGACCTGGCGCGCCGATGTCAGCCATGAGCCCATCTCGGGCTCCGGCTGTATCTCTACGCCAAGGATAGTTTCTGTTACCGTGCCTGATCAAGGAGTAAGCTTTGTCGACAATGGGGGAGCGATCGACGTTGTCGTAAGAATAAAATGTAGCCGGAGCGCTGCTGCCGCGCGGCGCATGACCAATTCTGTAGCAGTAAATACACCAAAGGAAAAATAGTCATCCTGCCCATTAACCCACAAACATGTCCGTAGGAGACGATATCTACTACAAAGGCGACGACAGCTACTGGAAGGCCTACCGAGAGGGCCGGCCCAGCGTTCCTGACTCGTACTTCCAGCGCATCGTCGACTACCACAAGCAACATGGCGGGCAGTTCAACGTGTGGCACGACATGGGTGCCGGCAGCGCCGTGCACACCAAGCGGCTGTCGCCGTACTTCAAGCAGACCATCGTCTCCGACTCGGGAGTGTCCAACGTCGAGGCGGCGCGGGCGTACCTCGGCGGCGAGGCGTCCGACACCTACGTCTTCCGCGTGGCCGGCGGCGAGGACGCCGCCGACTTCGAGCCCGGCAGCGTCGACCTGGTGCTGGGCTGCAACATGATGCACTACACCGACGTGGACGCGACGCTGAGCGCTGTGATCCGCCAGCTCCGGCCCGGCGGCACGCTCGCCCTCGGCGGCTTCGGCCTGCCCATCGTGCTCGACGAGGAGTTGCAGTCGCTCTGGAGCCGCATGACGCACCGCCGCCTGCAGGTCACCTTTGAGACGAACCGCGCGGCCCGCGACCTCTTCATCGTCGCGAGCGGGCCTCACGACGCCATTCCCCTTGACGCGGACCGCTTCCGCCCGGGCGCCCTGCGCATCAAGCTCAACGAGAGGAACGGATGGACGTGGCGCCGCTGCATGGTACCGGAGAGCCTGGACGGGGATATCCCGTACATAGTCCGGCATGGGAAGGATGACGTCGTCGTCCGCGAGAATAGCGAGGAGTGGGACTTTGTGGCGGACGTCACGGTCATGCGCAAGATTCTGGAGACGTTCCCCATGACGGAAGACCCGGTGCGCGAGGACCTGTGGCGTCAGTTCGAGGCCAAGATTGGTGATAGGAAGGTGCCGGCGACGTGGCCGTCCTCGCTTACGCTGGCCACGAAGCAATGAACAGTCGCCAGGCACTTTGGATGGGTATCTAGTCGCAATCTTGCTAATCAAACTCGGTTCGCATTTGGGTATCTATCAATTTTATCTCAAAGTAGCTCTTCAACTCCGTTGACCCGTCCGTGCGCCTGTTGGACTTTGCCGGAAAGCAATCACCAATTGCGTCGCGCTTCTATCGTTGCTCAACGAAGAGATAAGTGTCTCAGTCCGTGCCAATTTATAGAGGGCTAGAAGTCTCAATACATGTAATTGCGCGCTTCAAGATTTTTTTTGTCATCTTCGGTAGCATCTACGCTGGTATAGCTGTCGCTACACGAATAAAAAAACTCGATTCCTCATCTTCTGTTTGCATTCTCGGGCATAATATTCCTGTGCCAGTAGCTGTGTGTGTCTCGATGAAATGCGAATTCCCTTTAGAGTTTTCCCTTATCGTATTTTGGCCTGCCTGCCATGTACAGCAACGTACTGGTGTCGCCTGCTGGGTCACACACCACAATGCACACACAGTGACGTGTGCCCTGACACCGTGCCCCCGACCTTACGTCGAGCTATGATGATGTAGCTGTAGGCAGCGGGCGACGCGGAGTCGGGCCTCCGACCTGCCAATCACACCCTGTCTCCGGCCCGCAGCCAGCCAAGCCCTTTGGAGTATAAGTGGCTCTCTTCCTATGTATAAGCATCTAGTTGCTTTCACCCCAAGTCTTTCGTGAACTGTTCCGGCGTCATGTCAATTCTGTAAACCATTAACAGGCTATCGGGATTCAAAAACATGAGCCAATATACCGCGTCAGTGCCTCCGGGCGACCAGGTACGCCCAGAGATAGAGGCCTTCTTCGAGCATTTCTACAAAGTGACGGACAACCCCGAGGCCCACGACGAATACATCAACATGTTTACCAACGACGCAACGATCTTCATGGGCGTAAATGAGTTCAATGGTCGCGAGCGTACGTGGACGTAGCCTGCTCATCAATGGCTACAAAGAAAGTAATCCTGCTGCTGACCAAATCAAAATGATTAGAGATCACCAAATTCCGACATGGCATGTGGGAGAAGGTGGCCAGCCGCTCGCACGACCCCAAACAGCTGTTTGCTTTTGGCCAGGGCTCGGGTGATATCATGTCATTTGGCGTGGTAGGCTTTGAGTTCAAGGATGGCAGAAAGGGGTCGGCCGATTGGGGTGCCAGGTCTCGTTTCACCAAGGTAGACGGAAAGCTTCGGCTGAGTTTCTACCAAGTCTATCTGGTACGTCGTGGAAGTTGGTATCGAGCTTGAGGTGAGACTGACTATGACTGTAGGATAGCGCTGCGATGGCTCGCGCCAAGTGAAGAGCCAAGGAGATATAGCATCGTACACGGCGGAGAGAATGAATTGGATGAATAATAGTAAGCTAGCGAAGCATGGCTCATCCTATCTGTAGCATCAGAATGATATTTACTAAAATATTGCCATTGCTGCTACTCAAGCTACAACCATTGTGATGTGAAGGTTCGATAATTTCGTTATTCTATTCAAAGGGCTCTTGGAGTAGATGTTGATTCTGCCCCAGTTTCTCGAGCTACGATCCCTATTTAGATTATGACCTTGGCCATTGCATACTGTAAGAACGGGATTAAAAGCTGATTTACTATAGCCATTCTTTCTGCTAATATAAAACTAAGCCTTCAAATTGTCGCGACACCCTTGCTACACTACAACGATGAGATCATAGAATTGTGTACTGTAAGCGGCTGGAGCCTACTTGGTACCTACTAACTAAGGCTTTGAGTGCAGACTACTACATTAGTTAGAAAATATGTAGACGACTCATGGAGGGCTGCCATTGAAATCAAAGCTTGACAAGGGCGTTTCGCATTGAAATAGGTATCTCGTCGAGACTTTACTCCCAGCCAAAACAAGCCCCGCGAACAGCCCCGTCGCCAATCTGGTCCTGTACTGTGTCGTAAAGCCAATTGCGGCCATCCCCGAGCTCCACTTCCGGCGGTCCCACTCGCTTATAACCCCCAGCATCCCGACATGGCCGGATGTTCGGGAACCCGATGTGGGGCCTCCGATCGGTGCTCCGGTTCGGTCGGTAGTGGTCGAAACATGATGATGGTGGCTGTCATGTCATGGCACGAAACGCGTTCGCCATGTGCTTGATGGCAAATGGGGTCAATAAATCTTTGGGGAAATCAGGGACAAGTCCGCCAAGAGGTAGCAGCGGCCGAGAAAAGCATCACTCTGTGTATTTTCACCACATTAGCGCAAAGAAACTACTCCATCTCCTCGCAGACTTGCATGATGATAGTACAGCTGCCCAAAACGATCATGAATGGTGAAGTGATGAAAGCTCTCGTCGGCGGCGACACCGGTGGCAGCTACCGGCTCGCGGATGATGTCGACATTCCCGCGCCCGGGCCTGGTATGATGCTGTGCCGGGTGCATGCTGTCGCCCTGAGCCCCTACGACGCTAAGATTGTCGACTACTCCAACACGCCCGGTGCGGTAGGCGGCTGCGACTTTGCCGGTACCGTGGTCGCGGTGGGAGAGGGCGTCACGCGCTTCAAAGAGGGCCAGCGCGTCCTCTCCGTCACATTCGGGCTCAACGCCTCGGACAAGACGGCGGGAGCCTTTGCCGAGTACGCCCTGGCCATCGAGGACCTGAGCTGCCACGTGCCCGAGAGCCTGTCGTTTGAGCAGGCGTGCTCCATGGGGCTCGGCATCGCCACCGCCGGCCTTGCGCTTTTCCAGGCGCCCGGGCTCAACTTGGAGATACCACGGCGCAAACCGTCTGCGGACGACAACATGCCTTCGTTCGTTCTGGTGTCGGGGGGTGCCACGGGTACCGGGACTATGGCAACCCAGCTATTAAAAATGCAAGTTCGCCGTTCTGTCTCCTTTGGCTCAGCAACTTGCCCTGCTCTGTCTGGGCCACGTCTCGGAGCACCCGTCATCAGACAGACTGATTTTTTGCTAACCATCTTGCAGCACCGGCTACACGCCAATCGTCACCTGCTCGCCGGCTAATAACGCCCTGTGCGAGAGCTTCGGCGCCGCGGCATGCTTCGACTATAGCTCATCTACGTGCGGCGCTGACATCCGCGAGTACACCGACAACAGCCTTGCGTCGGTTTTTGACTGCGTGACGGATGGCGCGACGATGCGCATGTGTTACGACGCCATCGGCTCGTCCGGCGGCACCTACGTGGCCCTTGAGACGGTGACCCTGGGGGTCAAGTACACGCGAAGAGATGTGCGTGCCGACTGGCTCATGACGCCGACGATTACGGGATCGCCCGTCGTGATTCCTGGGCTCTACGGGCGGCCGAGCACGCCCGAGCACA
Source organism: Niveomyces coronatus (assembly GCA_018831755.1). Taxonomy (NCBI): domain Eukaryota; kingdom Fungi; phylum Ascomycota; class Sordariomycetes; order Hypocreales; family Cordycipitaceae; genus Niveomyces; species Niveomyces coronatus. The sequence continues at coordinate 13,652 of JAFEME010000274.1, read as the reverse complement.
GGAAGTTCGGGGCGGCGCTGTTTCTGCTGGCAGAGGAGCTGCTGGAGGCGGGTCGTCTCAAGAACCATCCTTTGGATATCAGAGACGGGGGTCTGGCAAAGATTGAGACGTATGTGAATGACTTGCGCGTGGGGAATGTGCGAGGCAAGAGAATGATTGTGCCGCTTGTTGGTGCGTAGACGCCAACAGAATTGTATTTTGATAAACGTGGAATAGATTAGAGCAGATTCAGCGTGAATTCAAACAAACTGTTTGCCTAAATAAAACCCACAACTACACAAGTTGACTCTGCGAATGATATACACCACTTCCGGCGCATGCTTGTGCAATCTCACGACGGATGGCGCGTTGAATTCTCTACGAGGTTTCTTTCTGATGATCTGCTCGTGGAAATTGATCACAGAGCGCGAACTGTGTCTATGAAACGTGCGCAAGACCTAGACGTACTGCTATGTTGTGATAATGCTGACTATTAAAGCAGGACCACCCCAAATATCGTTCAAAACGAGACCTTGACTTTCCTCGGTCTCCACGGCACAAAACAGAGCTGTTGCCAAAAATAGTGTCAACTTCCTAGAGCCGCATCTCCATTACGAATATATCGGCACGTGGGTGATCATTCAAAAAAAGGCCATTGAGCTGGAAAACTTGCATCCGCGCCGAAAGATTGCTTCATCAATGCCCGGCGTGCTGTGTCGGGGCTCCGATCGGCGCCACAAAACACCCTCGGAGCCGGGATCGCCGGGGATGTGGCAGTTGGGACTATAAACACGAAAAAGAAGAAAAGAAAAAGAAGAGGGAAAAAATGTCAAAGAATCCACTCTCCATCTTCCAACGAAAACATTGGACATGGCGCCACCTCCTCGCGAAGATGTCGACTTCAAGACGCTCGCCGGCGTTACGTTGCGCGGCTGGCTATATCCAGCCGAGCAGCGTGGGCCAGCCATCATCCTTTCAGCCGGCGTAAGTGTTACGCGCTTCTGTCATGTAAAGATGTTGAAGTTAAGGAACAATGTCTGGGCACACAGTTCAATATGCCCAAGGATGTCGTCGTTCCGGACATTGCGGAATGGTATCAGAAACGCGGCTTCACCGCACTGATTTTTGACACATTCGGCATCGGTGCCAGCGACGGTGAGCCTCGACATGATGTAAGTTAGCATGGAGCATATTTAAACAGGCGAGCTTTCAGGTGACACCGGTTGACCATGATAGAGTGACATGCTGAGGCGCATCGACGACTTCACCGACTCGGTCACCTGGCTCTCCGGACATCCCCTGGTGGACGAGAAGAAGATTGCCGTCTGGGGACTCTGCTTCGACGGCAACATCATGCTCGCGACCGCCGCGTACGACCGCCGCATCGCCGCCGTCGTGACGGTAGCACCCATGATGGACGTCACGGGAGACCCCGAGCGCAGGGAGGCCATCTTTGAACTCGGCCTGGAGGACCGCGCCGCCCGACTGGCCGGAGAGGACCCCATGTACCTGCCGCTGGTCGATGAGGACGGCAAGACGCCCCTGGGCCAGTTCCTGGGCAACTTCTTCACGACCATGGACAGCATGAAGATGCCCATCGAGAACCGCGTCACGGTGCACACGTACGCGCGGTGCCTCAACTGGAACATCCTGCATCTGATGCCGAAAATTAGCCCCATGCCGGTCATCATGGTGACGCCGGAGCTGGACCAGGTGTTTCCCGCGTCGAGGCAGATGGAGGCGTATGAGCTGCTGCGGGAGCCCAAGGAGCACCACCTGATCGTGGGGAAGAATCACTTTGATTGGATGTTTGGAGACATGGATGGTGTTTTCAACAGGCAGTTGGAGTTTCTTAGGAAGCATCTATCGCTGTGAGATGGCGGGATGTAATCTAGAGGAAAATGACACTCTGCTTATTTACCCTGCCGTCTTGATGAAGTAGATTCATGATTATCATAGCTGTAAAGACGTGATTCGGGAAAAAAAAAAGGGAAAAAAAGCTCAGAGTATATTAAAACTTGCTTCGTGAGATGATACCATCATGATATAGTGCAGACCATATCGAATTTTCAGTAGTTCCGCTTGTGCTAGGCGACAGCGTTCACGCAGGCTATGGTGTGATCCAGCCTGATACAAGTCAAACTATTGTACTTCTATCGATAGCTCAGTAGTCACGCTAGATGTGAGGGCTTTTCACCCGAGCATCAGTATCTCTCTGCAGGTTCTCAACGTCTTGCTAGGCTAAGCAGAGTAATCACAATTCAATTAAACAACTTGTTATCCAAAGTATCCAGCCAAAAACTACCGGTATCATGTTGATAAAACTGAGCACATTATTTACTACGCCTTTTCTCGTATCTATTCCGGCGGACACATCTTCTCGTAAAGGAAGGATCGGCTGTCAGACGGGAGCTCCAGCCCTGATCATTCTGGCAGGGGGGCCGGCGCGCCGATTTCCCCGTCCGACTGACTCGGCGCCGACTATGAACAGGGGCCAGATTCATCACCGACCCCGGCCGGCCGGACCGACATCGGCCTCAAGCATTGCATCAGCACGAGGACTCGGCGTCTGCCATCCATCGTGCCAAAGGTAAATGTCGCAAAGGAGAACGAATGCAGAGATCAGCAACTCAAGGGTACTCCATGTGGCCTCTAATGCAGCTGTCAAAACCAGAGTTGCATCCGGGGCACAGAATATTCGACTTCTCCACGCACCTGCATATACAGTTACATCAAGTTGATCTTCGAATGATTTGAATTTCCAAACGCCGCCCTTGCATTGATTCAACACAACCTCCAACATGGGCAGCTATCCTAAATCTACTACCGTACAGCTCAGGGAGCCCATTGCAGTAGTGGGAAGCTCGTGCCGATTTCCAGGTGGTGCGAACTCCCCATCGAGTCTGGGGACTTCTCAAGGACCCCAAGGATCTCGTGAGAGAGATTCCAGACAGTCGCTTCAGTACCAAGGCCTTCTACAACCAAAACAGCCAGCACCATGGAGTATGTCAACAAGCCCGGCTGATACCTCTGGGCCATTCGCCCTTCGTTCCAGTACCTACCGTGTGACTGACTGAACAACAGAGCACCAATACGAAATATGCCTATCTCCTGCAAGATGAACCACGACTCTTCGACCGCGAATTCTTCAACATTAGCCCCAAGGAAGTCGAAGCCATGGACCCCCAGCAGCGGTGTCTTCTCGAGACCGTCTATGAAGGTGTCGAGTCGGCGGGCTACTCAATATCCCAGCTCCAGGGATCGTCTACCGGCGTCTTTGTCGGAGCGACCTGCTTCGACTACCAATTTCTCTCGATGCGTGGCTTCGACAGTCTTCCCCAATACTACGCAACAGGTGGTTCCATGGCCATCCTGGCAAACCGCGTTTCGTATTTTTTTGACTGGAGAGGCCCGTCCCTCGCGACCGATACTGCCTGCTCCTCATCGCTCGTCGCCCTGCATCAGGCAGTTCTATCTCTTCGCAGCGGCGAGACGGACATGGCCGTCGCTGCAGGAGCCAATCTCATCCTCGGCCCTGAGCTCTTCATTGCCTATTCAAATGTAAGCCGCGCCACACACAAGAAGTCTGTGTAAGTCTACGCTGACACACGGCATGCCAGCTGAACATGTTGTCTCCTAATGGGCGATCTTACATGTGGGATTCCTCTGCGGATGGATATACACGAGGCGAAGGGTTCGCCTCTGTCATTCTCAAGACACTTAGCCGAGCCATCGCCGACGGCGATAACATCGAGTGTGTTATTCGCGAAACCGGTGTCAATTCGGATGGTCGCACGCCAGGTATGTCTCCCACGCTCTTTCTTGTGGTTAATGGACTGACCATCGCGCAGGTATCACGATGCCGGGCGCCGAGTCTCAGTCACAGCTTATTCGGGATACCTACAAGAGGTGTGGTCTGGATCCAGTACGTGATCGTCCTCACTACTTCGAGGCCCACGGCACAGGCACACTTGCCGGTGATCGTAAGTGACCAACTAGCCCTGCATCACCGATACAATCCCGTACTGATACCTTTCAGCCATCGAAGCACGAGCCATCCATGACACGTTTTTCTCTGGAAACGATGATCAGGATAGCCGGCTCTATGTCGGTTCCATCAAAACCGTCATTGGCCATACCGAGGGCACAGCAGGTCTCGCCGGAGTGCTAAAAGCGTCATTAGCTGTTCAAAACGGCCAGATACCCGGTAATCTACATTTCCACGAGCTGAACCCCAAGATTCGGCCATTTTACAAGAACCTGCGCGTTCCGACGGAATTGACGCCGTGGCCAGCCCTTGCCGCAGGTGAGCCGCGCCGTGTCAGCGTCAACAGCTTCGGCTTTGGCGGTACCAATGCCCACGCCATCATTGAGAGCTGGGATGGAGCCTATGACAGACACACATCCGCAGCCCATCCGGGTGCACTTATTGTCCTGTCTGCCAACTCAGCTCAGTCACTGGCAGCAAAGACGACAGCGCTGGCTGCCTACCTGCGAGAACATCCCGAGACCGACCTAAGCCGACTCGCTCGCACTCTGTTTCGCAGGGCCGACTTTCTCTTCAGAGCTTCCTTTTCCGCCACATCCGCAGAGCAGCTTGTTGAGAAGCTCGAAGCCCGTTCCGAGGCACTCAAGAAGACTTCACGAATTCCCGCCATTCCGAAAGCACTGCCACTTCGAATCCTGGGTGTCTTTACTGGACAAGGTGCCCAGTGGGCCACCATGGGTCGCGAGCTGTACGATGCCTCATCGGCATTCCGTAATGCCTTTCAAAAACTACAACACAGTCTTGATACGCTTCCGGAGAGCGACCGGCCCGCGTGGAAGCTGATTGATGAGCTGTCTGCGCCCAAAGAAAAGTCCCGCGTCGGAGAAGCCGTCATCTCGCAGCCGCTCTGCACCGCTCTCCAGGTCGCTTTAGTGGACGTCATCCGCGAGGCTGGCGTTGACTTTGCAGCTGTTGTCGGGCACTCGTCTGGCGAAATCGGTGCCTCCTACGCGGCGGGTTTCCTCGATGCGCGCGATGCTATTCGTGTTGCCTACTACAGAGGCTTTTACTCCGGCCTGGCCAAGGGACCGGACGGCAAGCGCGGCAAGATGATGGCCGTGGGCATGGGATATGAGGCCGCTTCCGCGTTCTGCGAGGAGTTCGGAGGGGGTCTCAAGGTCGCCGCCTTCAACTCCCCGACGAGCTGCACGCTGGCCGGAGATGCCGCCGCTATCGACGAGGCAAAAGTCCGGCTCGATGGGGACAAGACCTTTGCCCGCCTGCTCGCGGTAGACACCGCCTATCACTCCCACCACATGCTGCCATGTGCTGGACCTTACCTTGAGTCGCTGCGAAAATGCGGTGTAAAGGCTCTGAAGGACGGCAGGACGTGCGAGTGGTATTCCAGTGTCTGGGGCCCCAATGGTCGCAGTCGCTCCTTCAACAGTGAACAGGGAATGAAATTGCTCCAAGGACAGTACTGGGTGGACAACCTGACCAACACGGTACTCTTCTCTCAGGCCGTGAGCCGAGCGCTGTCTGAGGCATCTTCCGTCTTTGACCTCGCACTTGAGGTTGGACCGCACCCGGCCCTCAAGGGTCCCAGCGCGGAGGTAATCAAGTTGCTGACCGGCCTCAACCTTCCGTACTGCGGCGTCCTCAACCGCGGACAGGGTGCGGTGGAAGCCTTTGCCGACGGCCTGGGCCTCATCTGGACATGTTTCCCTTCTTCAAGCCCGCTCATAGACTTTGACGGTATGCAGCGCGCTCTGTCGATAGCCGCCACTGAAAAGCCGCCCAGCATTCTCAAGGGTCTGCCCGCCTATCCATGGGATCATGACACCATCGTTTGGCGTGAGTCGCGTATATCCCGACTCTTCCGTGGAAACGACGGCCAGCACGAACTTCTCGGCCGTGCGACGGTCCTCGGCGAGGAAGCCAGACGGGAGGTGCACTGGCGTCAAGTCCTCAAACTCAGCGAGCTTTCGTGGGTCAACGGACACACGATTCAAGGGGAAGTCCTTTTCCCGGCGACAGGATACGTGACCATGGCGTACGAGGCCGCCGTGCGCCTCGTCGACGACCAACAGTCATTGAGACTTGTCGAGCTGCATAATGTCGAAATCGTGCGCACCATGGGCTTGATGGAAGACTCCTCAGGCCTGGAGGTCCTCTTCACCATTCGCGTCACGGGCCAGACCGACAGCTGCATCACGGCCGAGGTGGCATGCTACAGCGCAGATGTTGACGGGACCAAGGTGGACGGTCCTGTCAGCGCGCTCACTGCTCATTTCAGCGCCGGCGTCAAGCTGTTCCTGGGCGCTCTCCAGGACGCTGATGTCCTCTTTAGGACAAAGCCTCTCCTGCCCATGAACACTCTGGACATGGAGCAATTCTACTCGTATCTGAACAAGTTGGGATACAACTACTCTGGCGCATTCCAGTCAACTTCCATAGACCGCCGCCTCAACCATGCCGTGGTCACTGTCCCAGTCCCTCCAGAGTCCAGTACAATCCGTCCTGCTGTGCATCCTGCAGTCCTCGATACCACCATTCAGGGTATCCTTGCCGCCTTTTCGTACCCTGAGGACGGAAGACTTGGCACGGTCTATCTCCCTACAGGCATTGATTGCGTGCGCATTACCATGGGGCAGGGTGCTCCAGCTACCCTCTTGGCAGACAGTACCCTGACTGTATCGGAACCCAAGGGACTTAGAGGAGACGTCGAGCTCTTCAGCGAAAGTGACACAACCGTGCAGGTCCAGATGCGCGGCGTTCAATGGACCCCGCTGAACCAGAGCCGGGAGCGCTGGCTCTACGCGAGCGAGACGTGGGCTCGCGATGCGGCTCACGGAATCGAGCCCAGCATCAAGACCAAGTTCTCGGCAGAGGACGAGAACCTGCGAGTCCTTCTCGTGCGCACATCCTATTTCTACCTGCGCAGGCTTCGCAGCCAGATCAAACCCCCTGAGCTGCTGATAATGGGCAAGCACCGCCGACACATGATGAAGTGGGTGCGGGACCATCTGTTTCCCGAGATTGAAGCAGGTAGGGTTCCCGAAATCCAGCCCGAGTGGAATAATGACACGTTAGAGGACGTGCAGAAATGGAGTGCCCCTTACATCGCCGCGGAGAACAACGACATGCTCATCCTCCATGCCGTGGGTAAGAACTTGGCGGCCATTGCACGTGGCATCACGCCCGCCCTTCAGGTGCTACTGAAGGATGGCATGCTCGACCGCCTGTATGTGGAGGGCGTTGGCTTTGCGGACGGTAACCTCGACCTCGGGCCCCTAGTAAAGCAGCTCGCGCATCGATACCCGCGCATGAACGTGCTCGAGGTCGGTGCCGGAACTGGTGGCACCACCCGGGCTGTTCTCTCGGCTGTGGGCGACCAATTTGCGTCGTACATGTTCACCGACATCTCGGCGGGCTTCTTCGAGCCGGCCATGGCAAAGTTTAGCAAACATTCGGGCAAGATGACGTTCAAGATGCTCAACGTGGAGAAGGATCCGACGGAACAAGGATTCGAGGCCGGCGCATATGACATGGTCATTGCCTCAAACGCCCTGCACGCAACAACCAGCTTGAAAGAGACGGTGAGCAACTGTCGTCGCCTCCTCCGCCCCGGCGGCTACCTGGTGCTGCTTGAGATTACGACCAACCATCTCCCCATCCAAATGATTATGGGTACCCTCCCTGGCTGGTTCCTGGGCATCGATGAGGGCCGCGTCTGGCAGCCGACGCTCAGCATTCCTGAATGGGACCAACTGCTCAAGGAGACTGGATTCTCCGGTGTCGACACGAGTTCTACGCCCTCTTTCTGCTCCGTTCTTATCTCTCAGGCTACGGATGAGGGCTTTCAAGCACTCCGAAAACCGCTTTCGCACACTACACAGTTGCAGGACCGACTACTAGAAAATGTCTTGGTCGTCACTGACGTGCAGTCGACGCTAGCCATGAAATCGCAAAGTCTTCTCGCATCCACTGAAGGCATTTCACAGAGTGAGATTGTCCGCCTCGAGGATATACAGTGCCCGGCTGGGACCGTTGCTCTCTGCCTCTGCGACCTTGACAGCCCGGTTTTCGGCGACATGACCGCTGCCAGATTCGAGGCCATGCAGACGCTCTTCCGCAACGCCAGCGCCGTGCTGTGGGTGACCTCTGGCGCGGCTTCTGGCGAGAACCCAATGGCCAATGTGACTGTAGGTCCGGGACGTACGCTTATGGCAGAACGTAGTGACTTGCGGCTCCAGGTCCTCGACGTTGACGAGCCGTCGTCGCTCGAGCCGTCTCTGCTAGCGACCCTTCTTCTGAGACTCACTGGGATGAATCATCCCAGCCCGAGCGAGATACTCTGGACCAACGAACCTCATCTAGCCCTCAGAGACTGCGCTCTGTATATTCCCAGAGTGCTGCCTCTTGATGGCATGAATAATCAGTCATCAACGAAGAACGGCGACTCCGCGCTTCCGGACTCAGAGATCAACGGAACTGGCGACGCCAAGATTGAGAAGCCTATCAATGGCACTCAGCCCAATGGTGCTCAGACCAATTATATTCACACTAATGGTGTTCAAACCAACGGTGCTCACGCTAATGGTGCTCATACCAACGGTACTCATACCAATGGTATTTACACCAACGGCGAGCGAACCAACGGAACCTGCCCTGTCGAGCACAGGGGCTTGTTCGCTGCCAACAAGACGTACGTTCTGTTTGGCATGACGGGTGACCTTGGCATCTCCATCGCACAGTGGATGGCAGACAATGGAGCCCGAAACATCGTGCTGACCAGCCGCCATCCCCGTGTTCCGGACACCGTTTTCGAGTTCATGTCACAAAAGGGGGCCGTACTACGCGTCATCCCGGTCGACGTCACAAACATGGATGGTCTACGAGCAGCATATATCGAGATCAAGTCTAGCATGCCACCCATTGGCGGCATCATCAACGGTGCCATGGTTCTGCGGGACCGTTCCTTCCTAGATATGTCCTGGGATGACTTTGAGGCGGTGCTGGCACCCAAGGTCGACGGCACCCGCAACCTGGACGAGCTCTTTGGCGAGGACGAGGCGCTGGAGTTCTTCATCGGACTCTCCTCAGCGACCTCCATCGTCGGCAACATTGGCCAGTCCGCCTACAGTGCCGCCAACCACTACATGTCGAGCCTCGCGCGCCGCCGGCGGGGGCGCGGCCAGGCGGGCTCCGTCGTTGTCATCGGCCTCCTCACAGGCCTGGGCTACATCTACCGCTCGGATATCAAGCGCAACGCCGCCATTGAGAAATCGCTGCTGCCGCGTCTGGACCGTCAGGGCGAGACGGATCTGCATGACATGCTGGCCAAGGCGATCGAGTGCGGACGGCCCGACTCGCGCCTGCCGTCGGAACTGATCACCGGCGTGCGCAAGGCCTTCACGGAGCCGTGGCACGAGGATCCCCGGCTGTCGTGCTACCTCATGCAAGAGGTGGCGCAGGACGACGGCGCCGGCAACGGCCAGGGCGATGGCAACGTCAAGGTGGAGGCGCAGCTGGCGACGACGGAGGACGCGAAGGAGGGCCTGGCGATCCTGGTCAAGTGCTTCTCGCACGCCCTGGGCAACATGCTGCAGCTGGATCCGACGCAGATCGACCCCGACATGGCCGTTGCGGAGCATGGCGTCGACTCGCTCGTCTCCGTGCGCATCCGCGACTGGTTCCTTAAGGAGCTGGGCGTCGACGTGCCGGTGCTGAAGCTCATGTCGACCAACCACACGCTGCTGCGCGTGTGCGAGGACGCGCTGGCGGCGTGGAAGCATCTGCGCTCCGGTGCCAAGACGCAGCCGCCCCCGACAACCAAGAGCGACGACCCGGAGATGAACTGGGAGAAGGAGGTGGCCGGGCTCATCGCCGGGATACCGTCCCTCATCCCCGCTGGTGCCGACTCTATCAAAGACAAGCCCCGGCGGAGCGGCCGCCGCGTCGTCCTAACGGGATGCACTGGATTCCTGGGCACGAACATGCTGCGCAACCTCGTGGCCGACGCCGACGTCGCAGAGGTGCACTGTCTCTGCCTCCGCTCGCGGCCCCTGCGTGTCCAGGATGCTAAGATTCATCAGTACAAGGGCGATCTGGTCAAGCCGCTGCTCGGCCTGTCCAGAAAAGACTTCTCGCACCTCTGCCAGACGGCCGACATGATCATCCACGTGGGCGCGGACGTGGCCCATCTCAAGTCCTACGAGATGATGCGCGCCGCCAACGTCGTCTCCACGCAGACCCTCCTCGCCATGGCCACGCCGCGCCGCGTACCCGTGCATTTCGTGTCCTCCTCATCGGTGGCCATGCTCCAAAAGGACACCTGCGAGCTCGCCGAGGTGCCGCCGTCGGCGTTCTGGCCGCCCTCGGACTCGGACTCGCTGCTCAAGAACGCCATTGGCTACGCCGCCAGTAAGTGGATGGGCGAGATCCTCCTCGAGCGCGCCGAGAACCTCCCCGCCGTCGTGCACCGCTTCCCCAACATCATGGGGCCCGACGCGCCAGAGGAGATCCCGCTCGTCGCGCTGGACAAATACTGCTCGCAGATGAAGGCGGTGCCGGCGCTGGACCCCAAGCAGTGGCAGGGCGAGCTGGATATCATCGACATTGCCGACGTGGTGCCCGAGTTCATGGCGACGGCGTACGCGCACGACCTCAGCAAGCCGTTTGCGGTGCACAACTACTGCAGTGAGAACAGGTACCTGCTGGCGAACCTGGAGGGCATGTACAACGACCGGCTGGGCACCAAGGTGGACGTGCTGCCCACGAAGCAGTGGATGGAAAAGGCCAAGGCGCTGGGCATGCCGCCTGGTGTCGAGGCTACGTGGACGGGTACGGAGGTGTTTATTTCTCCAGTGCTGCGCAAGGGGCCGACGTTGAAGGGATAGATTTGCAATGTTACATCTAGTATAGATTGAGTTTTATAAATATTCTTCTTTATAGTTAACGCGCCCTCCGGAAGCTGTAACCGAACTGAGAGAGCCCAAGTTGAAAGTTTTGAGAAGCCCCGATACGATCTCGAGTCATTGATCTCCGTAAATATGAAGAGGAAGCGAAGAATGAGATAATATCACCAGGCCCTGCCTTTCCTCATCACCATGGGCGCATGAAAGCATGCATGGTCTTGGTATGACAACTCCAAAGGCTGAGTAAGAAAGTACAGATAGATTTCAAGAACTATATTAGTTATTTTGTTACGAACACTTTCCATTTACAATTGTTCTTTGCAGATACTGATGCCGCCTCTAAACGAAACCACGTATGGTATCACGCCTTACAGCATACATGTATAGACGAGTGGCTGGATAATTGTTAATATTATAATTAAGTACATATGAAACATTTTGCAGCTTGCTCTCTCACGTTGAGGTAGGTATTCATCCATCCAATCTCCTTTTTTTAATACACTAGGCAGTTAGCCTGAACATCATGCAGTTTTCATTTGTCGATGCTGCACCAAGTCTATGCGTTTTTTCTCTATCCGAATGATATATTACCTGAGAAATAGTCTTCACAGCGAGAAAACTACCCCGGCCCTGTTCCACAAAAGTGTGCGCAGACGGCCCTTTTAAGCCTTGCTAGGCGCAGTCTTTTTCGCGTTTACGTTGGTCCACTTGTTGCAGATAGCAAACGGGATGGTGAGGATGCGGGACGCAAGCGTGACCAAGAAGACAACCTTGATGCCCCAGGCGTACGCGCGCACGACGCCCTCCAAATCGGCACCGGAGAATACGCGGTGGATATCAGTGGCGCCGGTGCCTGTGACACGAAGGGGCTCGATATTAGGCGCGGTGCTGTGAAGTTTGACCACCATCTGGTTGAGAAAGGCGGATTGCGCGGCAGCGAGCAGCAGCGTGGCACTCATAGATCGATAGACTACATGGAGGGGGGTGATATGATTAGCCAGAAGCTAACGATAAGTATCACGGAAGGAGGGGGGGGGAAGAGCTTACAGATAATAATGGCAGTTGTGGGAGCCATGTCGGCGGTCTCAGCAAACGCCTGGGCAACGACGACCGGGACCTGCAGGGCGAGGCCGTAGCCAAACCCGGCGATGATCTGATAGCCGACCCATTTGCCTGTCGAGGTGCCAATGTCTAGGGTATAGAGTAACCCGGCGCCGATGGTGACAAATACGGAGCCGGCGAGCATATAAGGGGTAGCGTGGCCAGTTATAGTGATAGCCTTACCAGAGGCAAAGGTGGCGACGCTGAAGAGGATGATGAGGGGGATGCTGCGGACGCCGGAGGCAATGGGGCTGGCGTTATCGATGCTCTGGAAGTAGATGGGCAGGTAGTAGAGGGTGACGAAGTAGGAGCCGGCGAAGAAGAAGCCCCAGAGGCCGCTGGCCCAGACGGTACGCTTGGCCATAATGCGCGGGGTCAGCATAGCACGCTCGCCCTGCCATATCTCGATAGCAACGAGGGCGGCGCAGATGGCGATGAAGCCGACGATAAGACCGATAACGACGCTAGAGTCCCAGGCGTAGCTGGCACCGGCGTACTGGAGGGCGAGGATAATGCAGGCCAAGGCAGCCATGATGAGGAAGGTAGCGATAGGATCCATATGGAGGAGCTTCTCTTTAAGGCTGGCCTCGTGGACTTTGGCAGTCTTGGGCGTCTTAAAGGTGAGGAGGATGACGATGGCGGCAACGGCGCCGATAGGAAGGTTAATATAGAAGCACCTGTTTTTCATTTTTATGTTAGTTTGATTCTTATCTGTAAGGGGGAGAGAATCGTCGTGATGGGAGAAAGAGGAAGAAAACAAGATAAAAAGAAAGAGACGCACCATCTCCAGGTAGCGGCCTTGGTTAGCGCACCGCCGATGAGGGGACCGCAGACGGCAGCGACGCCATAGGAGACGCCAATGACGCCGGTATAGGTGGCCCTCTTGTCCGGGGGCGCGGCAAAGGCCGAGATGGTGTAGACGCCCGGGGCGATGCCGGAGGCGCCGATGCCGGAGATGGCGCGGCCGACGATGAGGGTGGTGGAGTTTTGGGCGACGCCGGCGATGAGGCTGCCAATCTCGAAGACGAAGATGGCGACGACGAAGCTGGTCTTAAGGGGGAAGTACTTAAAGACCTTGCCCCAGGTGGACTGGAAGGCGCCGAGGGTCATAAAGTAAGAGGAGCCATACCAGGAGATGTCGTCGAGGCTATGGAACTGGTCGGTGATTCTGGGGATGGCGGTAGCGACGATGGTCTGTGGTGAAAGGAGGTTAGCGGTTATAAAGTCGTATCGAAGGGGGGGGGGGCCGGGAATCTCTCACCTGATCGAGCGAACAGAGCGTGATGCTGAGAATGAGCGCGAGCATGATGAAGACGACCTCGAGACCCTTGGGATATTCCACCGCAGGCGCTGCCGGCTCGGGGGTGGCTTTTTCTTCAGAGGCAGAGGGTTCGTCTGAGGGAGGCCATGATGGATGTCTCCTTTGACTCGGAGGGTTGCTCGACGACGGGCGGCTTGGAGTCGTCGAGCTCGACATGAGCCGGCCGTGTTGATGAAGACATGACGAACTTTTTTTTTGTGTCTCTTTGATTTCTTACTTTCTGTGTACGTAGCTCTGATTCAAGTTTTTCAGCTTCTCAACTACTCGAAAACGAAATGTTAAGAGTATTTCCCCATTGTCTGCGTGGACAAAAGCCTATATAATGGGCCAGATTCAACCATCC
>JAFEME010000273.1:0-39604 GCA_018831755.1 Niveomyces coronatus | reverse complement strand
CCCCCCCCCCCCCCCCCCCCCGGCAGTTGATACGATCCACACACCCTCTTCTGCCTTGCAGCACTGAGGTATTTTTTTTCCCTTTTCACTTCCTAATACTCGCCACGGCATCTCTCCCCTAGTCCCATCGTACAAACCAACCCTGCTTCTTCAAGAGTGAAAAACATGGGGAGGGGGGTTCTGCTTCTCTTTGTGACGGGGGTGATGGGTAATTCAAGCCTCGATTTGGCGGTGTATAACTACGGGGGACAACAGATCAGCAGCGGCCCCTAGGAAAACCCAAGATCATTCTTTTTTTCCCTTTAATGTAGGGCACGAATCGGTGAGAAGACCAAGCCGGCCAGCGCATCCTCGGCGATGTCGACTCTCCCCCTGGTGGCGGATGTGAAGGGGGTGTGTGGTTGGGGAAAGGATAAAATGACTGCGTAGAGAGTGTGTTGTTTATCTTTTTTGCTTGTTTTGGTGTTGGAGTAGGAGTTTTTTTTTTTCTTCACATATAGGTCATCATGGGGAAAAGATAGGTCCAGGCGGTAGATGTGATGTGAGCAAGGGGGGGGGGGGGGTTGATGAGGCCCGGGGGGCTGGCGGTGATCCGAAGAGGGAGCAAAGTCTCAAGGTGGTATTGAGCTCGCCTGGTTGTCGTGACTTTTATGCGTTTCGCCGTCACAGATGACCATCGATAGGCAAGGGAGAAAGCCGAGTCTTTGCTCAATGAGGAGTTTGTAGGCAACGGTCAACCGGGCCGTGTCATCGAAGTCGACGTCATTCCCTTTGTTGTAGGCAGGCCGGAGAATTGTAACACCACAACTGGGCTCCCATGCTCGCACGCTCTCGATGGCGCTTCCACTGCGGCTGGGATATCTCCAAATACGGCTATCACACTCTCCTCCCATACCTACAACAGGCGATGTGCCTTCGCGATCCATCCGACGCGCCAAGGCGACTCTTTACTGTCTCCCTGTCTAAAAGATAGACCACACATCACACGACGGCAACATCATCGTAGCGTGGGTGTACTCGTAAGGCATGATGCCACGCGATATACCAACTCAGTAGAGGATACGCTCTTTAACCACCGGGCGGCCTCCCGGAGATTGAACAAGCCGCGAGGACATGCCGTACAACCCAACCAGGATCAGTCTCCCCCCCTCTCTCTCCAGCCACAATCTCTCACCCCTCTACGATGACTCTCTGCTTCGCCTCGAAAAGAAGGGGATCAGGGTGTTGGCCGAAAGGAAAAAAAAAAGAATAGGAAAGACTACGAGAACCAACAAGAATAAAAGACACATTAGAAAAGGCGGCACCACGTGGCTTGAGAGGATCCCCGGGGGGGCCCATGGGCGTGTGTTTCATCACCAGCCCGCCACGTTTCTGGCCGAGTCGGTCACGTCCAGTCATCGAGATGGAGATAGGTGGCTGAACTCGAGTCAGATTCCCAACTTCGACCGACTTCATCATTTCCTCCCTCTTCCCGCCCTATCCGCCCGGGGGGTAGAGAGAATTAAACAGGGCCATCAGCCCAAGGTTGGAAGGGAAGGGGAGGCTGGGTGGCAAACCGAGCAAATGAAAAAAAAGAATAGATAGAACTACCGGTAAGTTTTACAAATTAGCCCGAGCAAGCGCGGCCGTCGTCAGATTCTGTGGCTTATGGGAATATATTAATTTCTCTTGCCTCTTTCCTTTTCGAGGGAGGGGCAGGCAAGTCATCCCAGAATGACTGCATATGACCGGCGATTCTTCCGAGGGTTTTTTTATTTCTCTCTTTGGACACCGCCATCTCTGCATCCGGGTATCGGAGCGAAAGAAGAGAGAGAGAGAGAGAGAGAGAGAGAGAAAAAAAAACGAAAGAATGCCCAATCTCGTAAGTTGTGTCGGCCGGGGAGGGGGTGGCGGCGCGGCGGCAACGGGGACGTGACCGATTTCTCTGCTGAGTGGCGTTTTCACGGGAAAGCCTTGATGACATGGGCAGTTTGACCTCCGATATAGATGGATTGACGAGGGGGTGAGAGAGTGTACCGAGGGTGAAGGAGTTATTGGACGCGCACGGCTCGGTAGATGCGGTTCATTTGCCGTCTGGAAGAAGGGGGCTGTTGAGTTCGTACATTACATTAGGGCATCTGACCTCGTAGACCGCCGTAGCTGTTAAAGTGACTGCGTCAAGTTCTTCCCTTGGGCCGAGGGATTCTAATCCAGAGGCCGCGGGAGATCAGGACTGTCATGTGAGTCCTCCTGTTTCACAACAACGTTTCTTCGTCGCAGATAGTGGTCTGGATGTCGATGATGATGGACGATACGTAATCACTTGTCAACGTTGCAACGTGTCCAACGACATATTGCGTCGAGCTGACTCGCAATGACATGACTTCGACTGGATCCTAGGGCAGCACTGGTCAACTCAGTACTCCGCATTAAAGTTATCCAAGATTATGTTCTCTTTGTAGCATCAGCCCGTGTCTATTCATGACCTGAAACCCCAGGCATATACAACATTGTCCGCCACAGATTGTACCTTTGCCCGAGACCGCTCGCTCTTTGGGTCTACTTTTGCTGCTCTAGCCCCTCGATCCACTCGCTCTTGCGCTTTCTGGTCGGCGACTGAACTTCTGTAGTTGCTATGAGGCCGTCCTGCTGGTTCATGGTATTCTGCCCATTCGTATCGCCATTCCCCGTGGCCACGTCAACTTCCAGGTCTTCACCGCAACCGTCACGGAGTCTACCCAGTAGTCTTGTGAGGCCAGGAATCTTGAGTCCTGCAAAGTTGCGGCCGCTGCTTTCACGATCACATAGCTCAATGACGGCACCGATTAGATCATGATTGATCTCATCACTCACTACACTATCGTGGGCATATGACGGGTGCGCCGCGACAAAATTGCGGATCCAGCGTGCGGCAGTGTCGAGCTCGCCACTGGCACGCTTGCTTATCAGACCGAGATATGCCGAAAGAGCGCAGCGTGTTTCCACATCAACGTTGACACTGTCGAGATAGCTTTCCACGATGGGCACTAGACCTGGAAATTCACCGTCATCGGAGCCGTTGATAATCTCGTCGATACTCATCTCCGCGTATTCAAGCTCTACAGGACCCCCAGGGGAGCCGGGTCGGCTCGGTAGACGGGAGCTGGGACGGCTGCTGCCACCGTTAGAGTTGAGGTTGTTTTCGTCGCCAAAGGCGGTATTAGCACGCGACGGGCGGCTAGGGAACACATTTTTGCGGAAAAAGAACTTGTCGCGAAGAACTGCGTCGAGGTTGTGTGCACGCTCCATGTTCTCGTCGACCTTCTTGATCGGGATATAGAAATTGAGGTCAAAGGATAGAATGGCACGAGTGACGAGCACCATGAAGACGGAAAAGGCAGCATTTTCGAAATCGGTGACCTGAATCTCCATGGAGCGAAACTCGACGCGCCAGCCGATATTATTCTCCGCAGGCGGAGGTTTGAAGCGCATGTGTTGCCAATTCGTCGACTGAATATTCTCAAAGTGGTCCGTCTTGTTCAGGTCGAGTTCCTGGAGGTCTTCCTCAAAAATGACGATGGGATCGCGGATGAACAAGTGAGCAAAGTGTGTAGCAAGGCGGTCGTCCATACCACCAGACATGAGTTCCGCCTTGATTTTCGGGTCATATACTAGATCTTGGTCAAAGTACTCCTCACGCAGCCTGTGGTCCAACGAGATGTAAGTAGAGTTGGAGGCATAGCGGGACTTTGGGATCCTCCACCGATCGTTTTTGAGAGGCTGCAACTGGTCAGTGACTGCGATGCTGCGGCGAGCGGGGACGTACCACTTCTCCCATCTCCTCTGGCGTTCTACAGTCAACGGCCCTGCTGATCTGGTTCCATCTCACGTCGGTGCCCGCGAGAAAGCCTTTGTAGATGGGTGTGGCTGCAGTGAGGGCAAGCATGATTGGTCCGAGAGGGCTCAGCTGATCGTAGAGCAGACGACCCTCGTTGATGTTCTTGGCTTGGAAAGTGATCTGAAGACAGCAGCTTCCCATTCCAAAGGCCATGGCGTCCATGTGAATAAAGTTGTCGGGAGATGCTCCATTGCGTACGTCAGCGTCCTCGGGAAATTTGTGAAGATTGTAATTGACAGTGGGATCCTTCCATGGGTTCTGCGTGTTCGTGTCATGAAAGATGGGGACGTTGACTTGGACCTTGCGGCCGCGTCGAGAACGGATGTTGGCCGCCAGCGTTGGGAAACGAATATGAGGGTTTGCGATCTCATCTGGGACAAACTGAGAACGCAACTTGTCTCCGGAGGGAGGATAGTATGGGTCGGTGAATTGACCCGGAGCGCCGATGCGGGGATATGTGGTGAGGGTGATGGGGTATTCGCTGGAGAGCATGTGCTCCTTGGCGATCTTACGGCGAAGCTTCATGTCCGGCTCGACGCCCAGAAGCTCTTTGAAGCCGATGCCCCAGGGTTTGCCGGGGGTGGCCTCCAGCATAAAACGACCAAATTCGGGATGGAAGACGGGCAGCGCGCTCGAGCTGGAAGAACTTATCAATCAATGTGGAAGATACGGGGGTGGGGAGAGGACGGCTGTATGTGCACTTACCTTTTCGAATTTGTATCCTGCAGAGCCGGAACGCAGCCGCCCTCTTTCGCAAGATCCTGGTCTGCAGCAAGTGCTTTGAGGATCTCGGCCTGACGCAGAGACAAGTAGACTTTTTCATCTTCTTTCTTGTAGTTTACGACGAGGTATTCAACCTTGACAGATATGAGCCCATGTCCAGTGAAATGCTCGCAACATCACTTCCTGGAATGAGTACTCACCTCGTCACCCCAGAGTAGAGCATCACGCTCTTTTCCCTTTGCCTTGTTCCATATTTCCAGCAATTGCTACCAGCGTTCAGCATATGCATTCCGTGTCAGAGTTGAGCTTGGTTTTACGAACCTTGATACCCCAGTCGCGAACCTGGTCAGCCGATTTCTTGGCTTCAGACCACTCGAGCGCGGTGCCCAGCGCGCTGCAACAGACGCGTCAGCGGAGGGCCTGGGTAGACGTAGTATAGGACGTAAGGAGATCACTCATTGACTTACAGGAGTCCCATGTCTTCGATTGTGGCCGCTGTTTGGCTCAAATTTGCGAAGGTAGCGGCTAAAAATAGGCAACCGCGTATATGACGCAACCCGGACGCGGAGACGCCGTGCGCAATGATTACCAGTGCCGGGCAGCAATAATCCGGGAGGTACGAAAAGTAGTGGCAAGATGAGGTGAATATTGATGGTAAAATATGTGCCGGCACGCGATTGAGTTACCTAGAGAGGCTCGAATGGCGAGGGCGTCTCGAATTGTCTGGGCGGAGATGTGCCTTTCCGTGATATGTCCGGTCCGGGAGTCCGTTGAGACCAGCCACTCACTGCTAACCTACGGTCGAGCTGAAGCAGCGGAGCGCGGCAGCTGGCGACTTGGGCGACGGGCCGGCAGAAGGGCGCACAGTACCTTGTACATTCGGGTAAAGTAGAGGAGCGGCCGTAGTACAAAGGTACTGTAGGTACAGCTATACTGTGCTGTAGGTGCCTTATGTATGGGTGGTCGTGGGAGCCGATGGTCGGCTTAGTATGGGGGACGGGCTGACACAAGGCAACGACTTCCGGGATGCGCAAGAAGACACTCAGAGTTGGATCCTGCTATCGCAAAGCCGAGAGGTAAATCGATTTAGCCACAGATTTCGGTTTGGAAGAAAAAATCTAGTTCCGAACGCTAGCCGATGAGCAGGAATTTACGGTTATGTTGGTGGTGGGGAATGGCCGTGAAATAAGCAGCCCGGCTGGTTTTTGTATAGAGTACTTGGGATGGTCAGAGACCACGATGCTTAGAAATCGAATCATGCCGAAGCGGGGACTTGCGAGGAACGGCTCGAGACATTATATGAAAGTGCATCCATTAGACGGCGTTCCGAAATTGGTTGCGCATGGCACTTTGGATCCAGGCGGAGAGCTGAACACATGGCATGGTTCAAGGCGGCAGTTGCGCTATATTCGCACAAGATAAGACGCTGCAGCTGTTGTTGGATCGGAATAGCTGAAGCCAGGCTCGTCAGGGAGCAGACTTATCATGTGACCGGACCAGCGACGGGGCCACCGAACTACCAACGACATCTCTTCAAACTGTTTGTCAATGGATGGAAAAGGGCAGCAAATTCTGCAATTTCGCGTCTAGTAGAAGAGTCTCGTCGCTACGATGGGTGGACGGCATCAGGCTTGTGTTTTGTGACTGAATGGTGGCGCGCGTCAACCAGCCTACCCTGGATCCATGCTTGGTCACGACTGACGTCCTGCTACGCTGATGTCGAGTCGAGGTAGCCGAACTACGCACTGATCGTGGCCTTTTGTAGAAGACATGGTCGAATCAGGTCACCGTCTCGGAAGCCTCGTCGCCGACGCGAACCATGCTCCAATGATTTCCTCTGCTAGTACAAGTTGTTGAAACGCGCTGGGGGAGAGAGAAAAAGTTCAAAGACACACGTCTTCTGACTGATCTCCCCACTGCTAAGGCATCCTCCAATCAATATCCGCATTGGGCCCCCCAAAAACACGCGACCCCGCGCAGCACAGTGCCGCTACATCACCGTGTCCGCTAGTCCTGAAAATCACTGGTGCCATTCTTCTCAAGACTCCAAACACCTCGCTACAAGGCCTTCTGACCACTGTTATTGCTCCAACTCCCAAAAGGTAGGGACCACCACACCATTACTTTTGGCCGGTGCTCAACTTTATCTTTTTGCGCCCCCTCCTCCAATCCAACTTCCTCGCACCTCCTACTCTTCGTCTCGACACCATTACCGTAAAAGCAAGAAGAAGGACGAAAACCAACAAACATTCCTCGATAGACCACGCATCAGCTGACCAGGCACGCTTTACTGCGTGGTGACAAACCCCGCTTTCGTCATTCTGCCTGAGCGACCTTCAAACCATCCCACCAGTCCACCAAAGAGCAAGCGATCCGATCATAAACCTGGCAACACTGCGGACTCTGCCGGTCTCATTTATAGCTCGCTGGACAATCGAGCTCCGTAACTCACCAAAATCATGAATCCCCATCAGAAGAACAAGATCGACGTAAAGGTATGAGGCCAGCTGGGATTGTCCCATCACTCTGTATACTGTTCGCGCCCAGGGAAGATTCTTGGACCGGAATTTGCGTGCTGTGAAGGACGTGCCGACCGTTTTGCTAATCTCCAACTCTTCCTCGGTAGTCACTGTCCCCCGAAGAGCAACGCCTCTTCCGACTCTACGGCAAGCTGCCATCTCGCTCCGATCACTTCGCCAAGCATCTGAAGGACCGCAAATACTTTGATTCGGGGGACTACGCCATGTCGAAAGCTGGCAAGGGCGATAGTGTTGACGCCGGTGCCGTTGGCTCTCAACATCCTGTTCCGGAGAATATCCCGCACCTGTCGTCGCCCGTTCACGGCAACGGTAGCGGCGGTGCGGCAGGCGTCCCTAAACATCTTGTCACGGCCGGGGCGGCCACCAACTCTGTGCCCCAGGGATTGCAGGCGGGAAGTCCGGTCAAAGAAAGTAGTTTTCTACATCGAGAGACATCGGCGAGCGAGAATGAAGTGGCGCAGCCCGGCGACAAAACGGACGAAAGTTCTGCTCCTGTAGCGCCTGTTCCAGCGGGCGGTGCTGGCATCCCCATTCGAAGATGAGGGATGCGAAACTGGGCTGACACCTCGTTTGTGGGCGGCTAACTCAGGAATACGGATATATTTACGAAAAGTTCGGGAACCCCATCTCGCAGCTACTCTTGCTTAGCACCTCCCCTCTGTACGGCTCGACTGTTTCAACACGGGTCAAGTTGACAACTCCTGTTCAACATCCGCACCATGCTTTACCCAGTTTCCTATGTTATACAGGAGGTCTGGTATTCGCTGTACGAGCTTTTTTTTTTTTTTTTTTTTTTTTTTTTTTTTTTTTCATTTTCATTTTCATATTTCCCATATGCGGTACACTCTACGTTTCACTTCTGACGCTATGCACAACGCTGGCGTTTTGACTCATCCGCGACTGATCTATAACGATAACAATGTCGGCATACTACGACTATCAGATCATGAAGCTCATGTTGTAGTAGGCCTTTGAGATTGATTCTGTGTACTCTTTCTTTTGTCACGTATGCTGCCATGCTTATATGGTCATGCTTTTTCGACAACATTATCGAGAAGTGGCTGCGACCTCTGTTGGCTTAGTATTCAAATATACGAAAGAACTACAAATGCAGTTTGAGCCTCCAAAGACGTGACTAAAGTGTGCAGGTGAAGGGATGTTCCGCATCTTGCTAGATATGAATTGTCTTTGCCGTAGAACATGGCCGAGTTTCCCGGCTCCATTACGGCCGTAAAGCCTTGTTGTGTCGGCTCTTGGTGCTCGTACAGACGCAGGGTAATCGGCGTCATGATATCCAGCCACCAATTGAATTCTGTTTGAGCCGTCGATCGAATATTCCATCTGATCCAACCGGCAAGGCCCTCTCATAAACATGGAATATCGATAAGCATTTTCTAGAGTGCGCTGAATTTTAAAGTTTTTTTTCTCCAGGCGTGAGATTCCAAGTCCCCACTGCTCTTTCAATTTTTTTGTCCCGTCTTTTAAGCAGCCAGAGCCTTGGCAGCCATGGCCTTGACACCCTCAAACGTGGCGTTGCCGCCGATGAAGCCCGCGGCGTGCACAAAGACGCATCCCTCGATGCCCGTGATGGCATCGAGCTCGGCGTCGCGGAACCCGCGCCACGCCTCGGGCAGCGGCTTGCGGCTGACAAACGAGTCCTTGCCCTCTGGCACGCACTGGATGCGCCACTTGGCGCCCGGCTCGGGCTTCTCCCTGTAGAGCACGTAGAGCACGGGCGTGGCGGCGGCCCCGGCCTGCTCCTCGAGCGAGTACAGGTGGTCCTTCCAGGGCACGCTCTGGCCGTCGAGCACGAGGACGCGGCCCTGAGGGTCGACGTCGGCGTCGCGGCGGTGGTCGAAGGCGGTCTGGACGACGGCGCGGGCGGGCAGCCAGGACGAGGCGTAGTAGGCGAGCTCGCGGTCGAACTCCTCGCCGATGCGGCGGCTGGCGACGAGGAAGCGCTCGTCCTCGGCGCGCTGGGCGGCGTCGGCGTCGGCTGGCACGGGGTCGTTCCAGCTGGGGTTGAGGCGGCCAACGAGGGCGCCGAGCCCGAAGCCGCCGTCGGAGAAGCGCTTGGCGAGCCCCGCGGCGGCGACGGCCTGGGGGTCGTAGACGGAGATGCCGTTGTCGTGGGCGTCGAGGGCCTCGACGAAGCTCTCGTAGATCTTGGCGTGCAGGAGGGAGACCACCTCCTCGGACGCGGCGGCGGCGGCGGCGGCGGCGGTGGAGGCCAGGTGCTGGGAGATGATGTCGCGGCCAAAGTGGAGGAAGACGAGCCCCGCGGATGAGAGCTTGGTCGGGCGGCCGGGGAAGGTGGCGTCGAAGCCGCGCTGGTGGTGGTCGTAGCGGTGGCGCGCGGCGTCGTACTCGCCGCCGACGTCGACGACGGTGTGGCACCGGGCGAGGGCGGCCGGGTCGCGCGTGCGCACGAGCGAGGCCGACGCGTAGCCGGGCAGGCGGCGCAGCATGTGCACGGCGAGGGCCTCGTCGGCGTGGAAGTGCCCGCTGTGGGTGCCGATGAGGACGCTGGCGTCGGCGTCGGTCTTGACGCGCTTGGAGGGGGATTCGGCGGCGGCCATGGTGGTGAGGAGCCGGCGGGTCGCTGTGGAGGGGACGAGGGTGCGGCGCAGGAGGGGGAGGAGCATGAGCTGGCGCAGAAGGGGGAAGGAGAGGTTGTAGTAGGGGCGGGAGGGAGTGAAGGGTGGTTGCTTGTATGTATGTATAGTTTTGTGTTTGCTGGTGTTGAATTTCTTTTTTCGTCTGGGTGAATGCAAGTGGAGCATAGATTTAGAGGCCTGCTTGCTGGGCGGAGACCACAGCTTGGAACCAGCCAGTCCCGTGTTAGATATTCACAACATGATCAAGACAGCTTCTTTAGAGGGTATATCGTGATTATCTCCGTTTAAAAAAAATCTACGAAACAATATCTTCCCTCTCTGACCCTTCAACAATTCCCCTCATCCATCGCACCAAACCTCACCGCGAGCTCGCATCCTTGGGCGGATTCTCCAGCCCCTCGACCCCTTGCCGTCCGATCTTGGACATGTCCACGTCCTCGCTCCTCTTGGTGTCCGGCCCGCGCAGGCCCGCCGTCGAGCCGTCCGCCGTGCCGGTGCGGGACTCCACGCCGCCGCTGCCGACGTCGACGGTGCGCGCGTCGGCCGAGTTGAGGTCGGCCGCCTTGGGCGGCTGCTCGGGGAGGGGCAGGTTGGCCTTGACGCGGTCGATTTGCTCCGCCTTGGACTCTGGCATTTTTTTTTGGTGTTTTGATGTGTTTGTTGACTGCATGTGTTAGATGGGAGCGCCGAATTGTAGTGGCGACTGGTAGTTGCTTACAAGGTGGTAAATGGTTTATAAAGCTGGACTGAGACGTATCGTGTGTTTTATGTAGTTGTGACGGCTGGCTTCCTCCTTACTACAGTGGGATGGTTTATATAATGCGGCGCAGATCTCCTCACTGCACCAAGGGGTAAATAACGTCATATTGACGTCTGCTTTCACGTCTCGTGGGATGAACCATTTTTTTTCTTTTTATTTTACATAAAAACGTTGTTGTGGAGGCCGACTTGTTCAGTCGTCCGCCCAGAGAAAGTGTAGATGCTGCTCGCGGAGCACTTTCTCCGAGCGGTACGTACCTGCTCCCGCCCGCTTTTAGGCTTTCGTAACCGCCCAGAGGTCGCTTAACTCATATCTTGTGAGAAATACATTCATAATTTGACCGTAACGTCCTATTAAGCTATGCCGTCCCGTCCATGTCAGTGTCCGGCACACCCGTCGGTGTCCAACCCATGACTACACCCGCGGCGTATTCGTTACACTCGACGTCGCACGCTTGGAGGACGAAGAGCTCTGGTCATGCGCGCGCCGCTGCTATATACTCTGCCGGCCCTGACGTTCCCCGGCGCGTCATCCAGCCAGAGTTCCGGCCTCTCGTCGTGAAGGAGATCGAGCTGCCTCTTCTGGCCCCGAGGTGTGTGTGTGTGGCGGGATTGTAGGCAGGCGACTCAGCGCCTCGGGTACCATGTGCTCCGATCCCTTGCGATGTAGAACCTGCACGTCCAGTTGGCACGCGTATTCGAGGGCTCGTATTGTCTTCTTGTTGACCTTGTCGATGATAGGTTACAAGAACTGCATCGCTTACGTCTAGAGACGGAGGGAAAACCTGTACTGAGGCACAAAGGCCCAACTATACACCGAGGACATTTACACTGACA
The DNA here is from genome assembly GCA_018831755.1 of Niveomyces coronatus. NCBI lineage: Eukaryota > Fungi > Ascomycota > Sordariomycetes > Hypocreales > Cordycipitaceae > Niveomyces > Niveomyces coronatus. The sequence continues at coordinate 28,271 of JAFEME010000273.1, read as the reverse complement.
GTCCCAGCTTAGCCCAACATCTCAAGGACGTGGATGCCCCAGCTGCAACCCGGAATTTCCTAACCTACCTGTGCAGTCCCCTCGACGGTTCATTCTCTAGGATCCAGCAGACAAATAGCCGGCGACTTTAGAAATATCATGGGCAGAGGGCAACCCGCTTACGCCACTCGATGCCCGGCGAGGCATTTCCGTCACAACGATCAATTTCAGACAATCGCAGTCGGACACCACGCTAGCTGGTCCCAAGGATCTCTTTACGAGAGCCTGACTCGCGAGAGAAGTCTAGCTAGTAGCAATGCGAGATTCCCAACACATAAGGAAAACATATAGCAACTACCGGCGCCGCTACCAAGTTAGTCATAGGTAGAGGTAGAGTAAAATAATATAGGTAGAATGCTTATTTAGCGTAAGCTGCTAAATAGCTATAATTTTTAAAACACTATAAAGAAAACGATATAAGACTAGTAAGAGGACGAAAGGTAATACGAGTTATATAGATAATAAGAGGAATCAAGGTAATAGGAGCAACATAAATAAAAATAGAAACTAGTATTGACGATAGCAAATATAGGAACAGGGGCAACAGAAGTAGCTCGCTAATCATAGTCCTCTGCCGGGTGCCTTTTAGTATCATCACGCCGTGGCCACGATCGAGGCGTTGCCTGCCCGAGGAAGCCTACGGACGGTAGCGGCGGGTTATATGCAGAGTCTTCATGGGTGGTACGGCGTGGGCGAATATCGCTCTCTCGGCGCAGCTGCAGCATCAGGGCCACTACGCGGCGCATCAATCGCTCCATATGGACTTCGTTGCTCGTGAGGTAGGGCCCGAATTGGTGCATTATCAGGAATTCTTCCGCTGGCGGCAGCATCTCTACCGGAGCAGAGGGTGTTTGGGCCATGCGCGAGCGGCTTCTCGTGATCCTTCCTGCGCCGCTGCCGGTGGCACTCTGTGAGCCGAAGCTTTGCATGCCTGAGCCCGTGCCCGTGCCTGGGCCGGCGGCGGGTGTGGCCTTCATGTGCTGGTCCCGCGCCCACCTGGAAAGCCGCTCATACGCGCGCGAGCCGGCAGCGTCACGCCGGTTCTGCTCGACGTCAAAGGTATCCGGGTCCGAGGGTACCGATGTGGTGGCCGGTAGCTCCGTCTGTCCTGTGATGTACTCCTCATACGCGCCTCCGTACTCGCCGATGATGATGTATACCTCGTGGCGGTTCTGCGAGAGCAGGAGGCGACGCTTCCTCCCGCTGGTGGAGGACTGAAGTAGACCCTCGGCGCCGTCTCTGTGCTGGGCGATCCAGGACGCCATCTCAGCCGTCTCCTGGCGCAGTGTCCTGGCCGTGCCCTTGGAGCGGACAAAGGGCTTCGCTTCGCAGATCGCCAGTGGGGCCTTGGAGAAGTCACGCTCGCTGGTGCGGCGGCACAGGCAGCCATCGACGAGGGCGTTCATGAGATGGACTTGCCTGCTGCTCTCCGAGTCCGCCGACTCCGCCGCCGTCAGCTTGAGGGCGAGGCGGGTCGGCAGCCAGTTCATAGCGCCGAGGTACGTGATGGCCTCCATGGTGGCGGCCTGAAGGAACAGCAGCAAGGCTACATTGGAGTACATCTCGTCGACCGAGTCCGGGTTACCCGCTGGCAGGCCGCTGTCGAGGTTGACTGCGCGCGGCGTCTGGTACTGAGAAGTTGAGGGCCGGAGCCTGCGATCCGGTGTCCTCAGGGCCATGTTCCCGAGCTGCTCCGTGACATTGGCGGTTCGCAGCGGACCCCAGATGTAGCCGTCCTTGACGATGCGGGTGATATTGTCGTCTATTTCCCTGTCACTCTTGTCACTCTTATCGCTGTTGTCACTCCTGTCGCTGTTGTCACTCTTATCACTCTTATCACTCCCATCACTCTTATCACTCCCATCACTATCGTCACTGTCGTCACCGTCATCCGAATCGTCAGAGTCCTCTATAGGAATTCTCTTCGTGTGGGCCGTGACCATGGCCTGCCAGAACCGCACCATGGCCCAGACGCCCGCCTTGGGATCTGAGGCGAACCCGCTTCGTCCCTCTTTAACCTGCTCCTTATACGTCTTCCACTGCGGGCCAAGGTTATTGCAGATGTGGGCGGCGAGCCTGTCGTTCTCTCCCGAGACATAGCCACGGTAGACGGAGCCCTCAACAATCCTGTCCCGCATATAGTGGTCGAACGTGTCCACACCAGGCGTGTGGTACGGCCAGATGGCCCGGAGGTGAAGAAACTCGGAGGGCCGGATGGTCGACCCTGACTTATACTCGGTGTGGGCGACGTGCAGGGCCCTCTGGCCTCGCTTCACGGTGGGATCAATGTCCGGGTCCGCTTGGATCATGTTGAACCAGCCTGCGGCAGAATCGGGTATCTCGTGCTTGTTGACAGAAGCCCGTGTAGAAGCCATGATATCTAGATCAGGATAAAAATGCAATGATTGAAAATACAAATACGCAGCATAAACATATGCAATAATGATTGTTGGCAAAGTGAGGCGGATTAATAGGATAATGTCTTCCTTTATACATACACAGCCAGCACGTAGCCGACTTCTGTTGACTCATTTGTGTGAACGGACGACGACCCATTTGCCAGAATTAGGCGCCGAGCGCGCCCAACGTGTTAAGTCTGCGACCCATGCAGGTGGTCGCCTTCTCCTAGGAAGGACCAACCTAGGCTGGCCATTACAATTTCGGCCATATAATAAGACCGCCACAGCGGCCTGGTGGAGTTGGCCTAGTGTCTCTGGTTGTCGTTGCGGGCGCTTACATGTAGGGAGGGAGGACATGGATGTAGCGTCGCCAACTAGATGAACCTGGTCCAATCAACCAAGATACGGTAGAGCCTCGCTTTTGCTACATGAAGAAAAGTCGTAGTGAGTAGTGGTGTTAAGGATGGCCATGAAACAAAGTATAGACAACAGCCACATGCTATTAATATAACATCGAGGGAGAGAGAGGAGGGCTATACCAAGACTGCAGGCGCAAGATTGGGGGGATCAGGCCTACGCGCATCAGTCGGATTGACCTCCACCACACTGTAGCGAGTCTCCCCGACAGGCTGACTGGCGATCCAGCGCAGCAGCGTCCAGGAGTCCGGGCTAGGCTCCGGGCCAGACAAGTCCAGGGCCCGAGACTGGCGCAGCACCAGCTTTTTCTGTTTGCCGTCAAAGTAGGCATGTGTCAGGCGGGCCGTCCGGTTCCGCAGCAGGGTGGCGATCAGTGCGGGTTTTGTGTGGTGGTTGGTAAAGGTACGGCTTCGCAGCTGGTACCTGATAAGAGCGACGGCGGCCTCGGCCTCGGAGAGTAGGATAGTATCGTCCTCGGGAACACCGGAGTCCATAACGAAACAGGACGCATGTGGCAGCGCAGCCTCTGGTGAGGGAAACATTACCCACATACCGCAGTATTCGTGGTAGCCCACGAACGACGGGCACTTTTCGAACAAACGATACGGGAGGGACAGGCCGAGCCGCTCCTCAATTTCCATTTGATCCCTAGACACTGTCAGTGACGGTTCTGTGGCAGCCAAGAGAGACAGTAGACTTGCACATACCTATAGACGCACCACAGGTTTGGCACTAAGGATGACAGTCGGTAGAGGCTATGTTCGAACCAGCGTATTTGCATCGTGGGAACTTGGAGCAGAATGGCCGGGTCGGGCCTGAAGTTATCCAGATCGAACCAGCTTTCGAGTTGTTCACGAGTCTCAACCTCGAAGACGTCAGGAGGCCAGTCGCAGGGCGCGAAGAAGATATCAGAGCTGCGTGAGGGTAATACGTCGTCGTGGCCAACATCAAGCTCAGGGCCTAGAGATATGGACAGGCGGTCGAGCGCGTCCTTTTTTATCGTCGGGGTTCTGATGGCGCGGAGAGACTTGCGTATGCGTCTTATCTTGCGGATTTGGGCTTTTTCGATGGCGGCGTATTGCAATTTGTCGGCGATGGCGACGTTGTCCAACGGCACGCTGACATTGGAGCAGGACATCGCGTCAGTGAGAAACTGTGTGTTCTGGGCGCGATGTTTTATGTTGGCGATGTTGTCCGATATTTTTTGTATAGCGATTGTGATTGTTTGTGTATAGCGGCGTTGGTGGGATTGTGTTTGTTGCAAAGGTCGTTGTCAAGGGGCAGATTTGGGTTGTTTATGTTTATCAATAATTTTGCCGATGACGACCTGCGAGGTTGCTAGTCAATTATGTACCCTACCATGCGGTGGCCAGAAAAAGGTGCGTCTTTCCACCTTTCGCAATGGCTGGGTCGCTAGCTTTTTGTTTTGTCCACCCCTTCCTTGCCTACTACTTTGTTGGAAGCTGGGGAAGACTAGCAGTGGGGCCCGACTACTGTACTGTTGCAAGTGGTTGACACGGTGTGGGGGGGCGAATTAGAAGGCATTACGAGAAGAGACCATTGTGATCCGCGGCCATGCATCGAAATACTGTGCTGCTGTTACGCTGGCCGGGCAGGCCCCGTGGCCCCCTATCCTTTTAGAAGACCCATAGCGTCCTGATGGTTCCAGAGCACTCCAAGGTGTCGCCGCAAGAGGCATCATCGTCGGCGTCGCAGAGTCCTTATGCCAGGAGAGCCTCGTAGACTAGAAGAGATCGAGTTTGTCATGTCATCGTCCTCGTAAATACATATGCATGTAGAGGTTTGGTGGATCAAAGCTCCAGCTGGTCCCTAGTCGTTTCGACTCTATCAAGTTGAGGCGGCTGGAGAACAGCCTTCCCGTAAATGCGTCTCATGTCGATTGTATGAAATTTCAATCATAAAATTTAGTAACAGACCCTGTTAAAACCATTGCAGCCAAGAAAAATCGCCTAGTAAGCACATCATGTCGAAAACTAAGTCATTCGTCGATCGTTATCCGCACTCGTCGGCTCCGTCATGTCCCCCTTGAGATAGTTTTGATCCTCCGCGGCTTCGTACTCATCAATCAGGTCGCCCACCACCTGCCGCGCCTCGTCAAACTCGTGCAGGTTCTCGGAAAACGGCGCCGTCTTCTTGTAGCCCTCCATGAACGCGTTGCGCTTCCGCATGCCGTCGTACTGCTTGACGATTCTCTTGAAGAGCTGCGCGAAACACGATCCGGTTAGTCTCAATCCGTAGCATGTCATACCTTTTCGAGGTAGACGTAGGTTCAACTCAACATACCGTAGCAATGCTCGTGTGGTTGGCCAGCATTAGGCCGCTCACGCGGTGGCTCATGGGAATGTACGGGCTGCGCTTCGTCAGCGCCACCTGGATGCTCGCGGGCCCCCAGGGGATAAAGGTTGCCAGCTTGCGCTCGCGGATGCGCAGCAGGCTCTTGTGCACGTCGGTCGGGTCCACCTCGCCCTGAATCACGTTGAGGATGGAGATGTAGCAGCTCTTCTTGCCCGGCACCGTCGACACCATGCGGTTCTTGGGCTGCAGCAGGCGCCGCATCACGTCCAGCACCGTCGTCTTGCGCACCGTCTTGGCCTGCTCCACCTGGTCCCCCGTGAAGGGCGTGTACGCCGTCATGAGGAAGTGGCACCGCGGCGTCGGGATCAGCGACGCGAGGATGCTGACCAGGTCGTTGTGCATATACCCAGGATATCGCAGCGTCGTCGTGCTTGCCGACATGACGGTCGAGACCTGTGGCGAGCTGGTGAGCATGGATGTGGAGAACAAAGGGAAAGGTAGAGCAGGTCAATAGCAGAGTCGACGCACGAGCTGATTTGTTTGTTGGAAGGAGGGTTTCTCAACGTGTAACCGGTCTGCGGCAATGCGGGACAGCGCGCCGTTGTCGAGCACGACCACGGAGTCAGCATTTTGCGTCAGCCTCCGCATGGAGAGAATGCTGTTGTACGGGTGAACGACGACGTCGCCTGCGTTTGTCGTGTCGGGAAAGACGGAATATGTTTGAATAATCTTTTTCGGAAATTGGTCGTTCAGCCGCTCGAGGAGAAAGGAACCCAGCCCGGAGCCGGTACCGCCTGCGATTGAATGCAACATCATGAAGCCCTATGCCGCGGCCGCCCACGTTAGCACACCCTCCCCTTCCTCCGACGTGGCGAGGAGGAGCCCTCGACTGACCTCTAGAGAATCGCTCCCATCCGCCTCGCGGTCAATCATCTCTACAATCTCCTCGTACACCTCCTCGCCGCTCTGATAACCGTCGCCCCAGTTGTTGGCTGCCCCCATGCCATTCTTGCCGATGTAAAAGTTTTCCGGATTGTATATATTTCTGTAAGGGCCCGTTTGGATGCCATTGATGACCTGCAATCACAGCCGTCAGCAACCAGCTTGGTAGCCAACTTGGTATTTACCGGCGCGCCGGATGTAGAACTGACTCTGGGCTCTAAATCTATCAGGATCGCTCGGGGAATGTATCGCGTGTCGTCGCTCTGGTAGTAAAACACGTCCTTGCGGTCTCCTCCCTCGGTCGCAAAGTCCTCGAGGTTGCCATCCTGGCTGATGCCGTGTTCCTGGCAGAGCTGCTGCCAGAACTGACTTCCAACTATTGAAAGACGTGCCGATTAGCGAATTCATGTCGGTCTATGGGCGTATCGCGCGCGGCCAGAAGAGGTAGAGGGGATTGTGGTTCGAGAACTAACTGCTGTTGCCGCACTGCCCAGCCTGAATTGTGATGATTTCCCTGAAATTTAAGAGAGAAATTGATGATCAGCACAATGGGAGTATCGCATAACACATCTTATCCGCCTACCTGGGCATCCTATCGACTATTGCGGTACATTGGACAAATGTGCATGCGGACGTTGGGAGACGCGACGCGCGCGCCACAGCTCCAGCCATCCGATGTCACAGCGGCCTTCCCCCCTCCCCTCACTTGCCCAACGACCCTCTCTCATCCCAAGTATAAAACAAGTCGTAGTGACACAACAAGCCCCCCTCCCCTCCAGAAACAGAAGAAAGAAAAGCCTAATCTCCGCCGCACCTACATAAAATCTCAGATATTCGCTAGATTCTGAAAAAAAAAAAAAATATCAAAATCGTGACGTTCGTATACACATCATGGCCACGACTGGTCTCTCCGCTTCCCAGCTCGCCCAGTTCGACACCGACGGCTACCTCATCATCCCCTCGGCGCTCACCCCCGCCACCGTCTCCGCCCTGCTCGTCGAAACCCACAAGCTGCTCGCCGACTTCCCCATCGAGGACCATCCGCTCACGCGCTTCACCACCGGCGGCGACGAGAAGCTTCACGTCGGCGACGACTACTTCCTCGAGTCCGGCGACAAGGTGCGCTTCTTCTTCGAGGATGATGCCTTCGACGCCGCCGGCAGGCTCGCCAAGCCCAAGGAGAAGGCCATCAACAAGATCGGCCACTGCCTCCACGGGCTGAGCGCGCCCTTTGCCGCCCTCATCGACGACCAGGCATCGGCCTCAGCCGCCGCCGCCCCCGTCAGCCCCGCCGCCATCACCAGGAGCCTCGGCTTCCGCGACCCGCGCTGCCTGCAGAGCATGGTCATCTGCAAGCAGCCCGAGATCGGCGGCGCCGTGCCCCCGCACCAGGACTCGACCTTCCTGTACACGGATCCGCCCTCGGCCGTCGGCTTCTGGTACGCGCTCGAGGACGCGACGCTGGCCAACGGCTGCCTGAGCTTCCTGCCGGGCTCGCACCGCTGGGCACCCGTGGAGCAGAGGTTTGTGCGCAGGGCCGGCGGCGGCGGCGTGGAGATGGTGGACAATGATGGGCCGAGGTTTCCGGGGGCTCAGGAGCGCGGGGGGGATGCGCCGGAGGGTGGCCCGCGCGATGACATGTACGTCCCCGGCGAGGTCAAGGCGGGCGACTTGGTGCTGATTCACGGCAACTTGCTGCACAAGAGCGAGAAGAACACGAGTCAAAGGGGAAGAATTATATACACGTTTCACGTTATTGAAGCCGAGGGCGCAAAGTACGATGAGAGGAATTGGCTGCAGCCACCAAAAGGAGGCTTTACCAAGCTGTATAAGTAAATTATTCAATACGTATCCTCAAGAAGATGAGTACAGCGAAAAGCTCTGGGTATATGAAATCCGTCTACGTCTAATGTGGAGTGATCACACGCCCTTCTATATGCTATATCTACCGACCAAAGACGCCAGCACGAATATGAAACTCGAAATCATACAACTCTTCGAACCGGACATGACGATATGGGAGAGTTACATAGCCCCCCAATGCGTCACCTTCAGGCTGCTCGTTCTCACTTCTTTTCTTTCGTAGTCGACTTGTCAGCTGCTGCCTCGTCGTCGGATTCCTCATCATCCGAGTCATCATCAGACGAGGACGACGAGCTGCTTGACGAATCGTCGTCCTCGTCTGCATTGTTATTCTCATCCGACTCTTCACCAGAGCTGCTGTCGTCACTGCTGCTCGTGCCGGAATCACCGTCTGAGCCAGAGCCTGAGTCTGGGCTTCGGCCGCCGTCCTCCTCGTCACTGTCGCTTTCGCTTTCGCTGCCGCTGTCATCGCTGCTACTGCTGCTGCTGCTAGTATCGGTATCGGTGTCCTCCATGTTTGTGCGCAGCTTTCGGCGGCGTTTGGCGGTGACGCCATTCAGCTTCTTCTTGTCGCCGGGGGTACTGTCGGGATCAGCCCTGACCGACCTGCGAGCGGCGGGAACAATAGTGCTCGTGGTGCTGACATCGGTCTCATCGCCGTCCGACAGTGTGGCGATGACCATTTCCGCACGCATGCGCTTGACAAGCCGCCGGATGATAACGTCGGCATCCTGCGCCGTCGTGATGTAGTCAATCTCGGCGAAAGATCTCTTCTGACCGGCGGCGGCGGCCGCTGCTGCCTTCTGCTGCGCCTCGAGAAAGCCGGCGAGAGCCGTCTCGTAGATTTGTTGCTTGCCGTTGGTGTCGGCGGTGCCATGGGGAAAGGCGGCGCCGCGGTCCGTGTTGTCTTTGAGGCGAATCGCCAGTGCCGTCTCTCGCAGTCTCATCCTGACGCCGCCCTTGATGTCATCAATGTAGTTGTAGAAGGTGCCAATGTCCGCGGGAGGGATGCCGCTCTCGAAGACGGCCTTGATGAGGGTCGACTGGTGGTTCTTATTGAACTTCCAGCTGTCGCGAGACGACGCCCAATGCCTCAGATACTCGAGCGCGGGCCGAGTATCGGCAGGTGCCTGTGGCTTCTTCTGCTTCTTCTTTGTGGCGGCCGGACTCTTTGTTGCGTCGTGGCCCTTGCGCTGGGGCTTCGCAGGCGTCTTACGTGCTGTAGTCGAGCCTGGGGTGGCAGTCTTGTTGCTGGGCGTGTCGGCGAAGGCGACGGACTTCTTCTTCTTGAGCTGAGGCGTGGCATCTCCTGTCGATGGTTGAGCAAAGTCTCTGCGAGGCTTTTTTGCAGAGAGAGGAGAGGCGTAATCCGACGGAGCACCAGTTGTGTGCAGTTTTCTCTTGCCCGGCGTGCCATTGCGGCCCTGCTGGGCACGGTCTGGCTGCCCAACCGACGGGGGTGCATTCGTGGCCTCATCTGCATTAGAGTGCTTGAGCTTGAGGCCCAACTTCTTCCAAGCTGGTGTGGTAGCTGAGGCTTCGGTCGATCCGCCCATTTTCCCCTTGTTTTTCCCCGACTGCGAAATCCTTTTGTTCCGATGGTTATTTTTACGCTCTCGTCTGATGGTGGTAGCTATTTGGGGGAGATTCCTGAAGCAGTGCTATTTTTTTTTTCTGGAGCGTTTGCTACACTAGCCGTGGTAGGGCGGAACCCATCCACTGTCGTCGAGCAGTAGGATGGAGCGCATTCGCAGACAAGAGTTATTTCATCGATTTGTCGATCCTCTTGTCTATTCAAGGTGCTGCGCGCGAAAGGGATGCTGATCTATCCGATGATAGCCGCAGTGTCGCGCAAAGATGCGACAGTTGAGGTTGTTGTCGTACTGTAGATGCTGCCCGACGGGGAATTGGCCAGTCATGAGTTATGAATGGATCTGCGATGGTCCAATAAGAGCTGATATTTCATCCCTCAAAAAACCCCTGCTCTGTCAGCCACTACTACTGGCCTGTGGTAGTGCCTGTACTGTACTATTTGCTACCTGTATCTGTGAGGTACTGATCACCTATTCAATGTACTGTCGAATACTTCGCCAGAAGGTGTGAGCAGAAGAAACTACCGATTTATCTATGGCAGTAGTCGGAGTAAAGTGATATTTTTTTTGTCACAGCTTGCTCGCCGACTTCCGAAGCCACCTACAGCCACTAACAGCAAATGGGTACGCAAAGATTGGCGCCTCAGGACTCCATGCTCTGCTCTCAGGCAACCATAGTTGACCATCCAGCCAGCACCAGCGCCACAGAGCTCCATGGCTGCATAGCAGATTCTAGGCAAGCCCGTGCTAACGCGTCCGTTGAGCTTCACCACTGCGATCTGCTATCGTGACTTGACTACCATCTTCTATCCAGCCTTGCATCTCGTTTCGGAATCTCCCAACGCCATTAAAAAAGCTCTAGTCTTCACATCGCCCATTGAGGGCCTTTTGACACTATGTCTGGTATGCTATGCTATGTGCAGCTCTACAACTCAATCAGGATGCTGACCTAGCCCTTCAGCCAGCGCATACGACAGACACATTACAATTTTCGCCGACAATGGCCGTCTCTACCAAGTTGGTACGTCTCGATGACACCAGTTGACTTGCCGAGCCTCCATGTCCCGAGTAGAGCCGCGTGAACAGCAGCGTGAGCTGACCGATCTTCAAAGAGTACGCCTTCAAGGCCATCACAGCCGCAAACATCATGTCTGTTGGCATACGCGGAAAGGACTGCGCCGTAGTCCTGTCACAGAAGAAAGTGCCCGTATGCTCGGCCTCTGCAAAGTCGACCAGAGCCCTACTGACAATTTGCGCAGGATAAGCTGATTGACCCTGCCTCGGTCTCGCACATTTTCAAAATCTCGCCCTCTGTCGGCTGCGTCATCACCGGCTCCATCGCCGACGCCAGAGCCTTTGCGCAGCGAGCGCAGGGTGAGGCGGCCGAGTTCCGATACAAGTACGGCTACGAGATGCCGGCGGACGCGCTATCCAAGCGGCTCGCCAACATTAGCCAGGTCTACACGCAAAGGGTACGTAGCCGCCTCACTGAAACTCTCCCAACGGTCAAAGGGCCATATTTAACGGGATATCTCTCAGGCTTACATGAGACCTTATGGCGTCGCCACTACCATCATCTCCCTCGACTCCGAGTACGGCCCTCAGTTGTTCAAGTGTGATCCCGCGGGCTACTTTATCGGATACAAAGGCACCGCAGCCGGCCCCAAGCAGCAGGAGGCGCTGAACCATCTCGAGAAGAAGCTGCGCAACAAGAAATGCGCCGAGGGCTCATGGGAGGAGGTGGTTGAGCTGGCCATCACGACTCTGGGGACGGTGCTGAGCATGGATTTCAAGAAGGGCGAGATTGAGATTGGAATCGTCGGCGGGCCACGTGCGGACGGCAAGGAGGGGACCACTCCCGAGTTTCGCATGTTGACGGAGGATGAGATTGACGATCGCTTACAAGCGATTGCCGAGAAGGATTAAGCTACGTTGGCCATGGGGCAGAACGTGTGTATCAAAATACATTAAACTACCGTTTTATGCACGCTCTATTTTTTTGAGGAGATGACTTTGTGGCTGGACTCTAGTCCTCGCTGAAGTGACTGCCAGTTCACGTAGCCAATCTTGCAATTCCTGTGAGTTGTTCTTCTCTTATAACTTTCAGAATGGTCTTGACTAGGTTGGGTAGAGTGGTGCTTAAATCTCTCTCTATAATACAATTTTAAAGAACAGTCGCCCTCTTCTCAGCCGCGTTACATTCTACTTGACGACAGCAAAGATGAACCCATTAAACACAGCATCCGACACCAGCGGATGCGCCACCACCGTGGGCACGAGTGTGGCCTCGACCCTCTCATCCCTTCCGATCCTCGTCAGTACGCTCTCCCCCTCGGCGCCCACCTCGCCGTTCCTGAACATGCACGCGACCACGTCGTCCAGCACGACGCACCCGCCGGGCCTCGTCAGCCTCACGGCCCAGTCGAACTGGTCCGCCATGCCGAGCATGTCGGCGTCGACGAAGACGAGGTCGAACGCGCGGCCCTCGCGCGCCAGGCGCGGGAGCACCTCGGCCGCGGCGTCCCCGCAGAGCACCTCGACGGGCAGGCCGCGGACGCTCTCCCGGGCGACCTCGCAGCGGGCCGGGTCGAGCTCGACGGTGGTGACGCGGACGTCGTCGGCGTCGCCGCCGCCGCGGGCGAGGCAGATGGAGGAGTAGCCGCCGAGGGTGCCGACCTCGAGCACGTCGCGGGCGCGGACGGCGCGCGCGAGCAGCGTGAGGAACCGCCCGGCGAGCGGCCGGACGGACATGGGCGGCAGGCCGTGGGCGGCGGAGCGGGAGAGGGCGGCGTCGAGGCGCGGGTCCGGGCGGAGGAGCGCGGAGGCGGCCTGGGACTCGAGGGCGGGGGCGGCGCGGAAGTTGGCCGGGTCGAGGACGCGTTGCATGGCATCGTCGCGGAGGAAGGAGGGGAGCTCGGGGTGGTGGTCCATGCTGGGATGAAGTTGTGGGAGAGATGATTTGGAATTTTTGTTTTGTTTTTTTTTTTTTTGTTTTCGTCTTCTTTTCTGAAAAAGTTGGCTATTTGGTGAGCAATTGCGATTTCGAAGACGCCGTTTTTAGCTGCATTCTTATAGTTGTTAGAACGGCGGTTTTGGTTTGCAGCGGTTCTCAGTCGGACTCGGCGCGGCCGGACTCGGGGCTCGGTCCGGGGAGGGGGCAGAGATGGCGCGCCAGCACTTTTGCTGCGGCCGCAGGACCGGGGAATTGAGCCCGGACTGTCACCGATTGCCTAGACTGGATGTGACTGAGCGCCAGAGAATGCGTAGGTGAGGAACGGGGGTGACTCATTTTGTTCAGGCTGTAGGTCAGGGTATCATTGCTCGCTGCAGTATGGAGCGTCATCGTCATCTCTGCTTACTGTATGCAGACAACGGTTCTTTCCGCCATCTCTGCATAGTCGTTTCAGGTAATGAAGTATCTGCGGTGAGGTCCAATACTTTCTGCACCTGACAAGTTCACGAGGACTGGGGGGTGTGTCCTGGGGAGATTTAATATCTCCGTGTTATTGCCGGGTACAGCTTAAATAAGCGGGGCCGACCAAGAGCCTCGCCTCCCTGATCGGTCACGGCCGGTTTCAACGGTCCCTCCGACATCCCATCAAAGAAAAGTCCTCCTCGACTGGCTCGGCCATCACCACTCATACACACAAGACTGCAGCATCTCATCAAGATCAAGACACCCGGCACTACCATCACATCGTCCCCCCCCCCCGGGCATCTATCCTCCTCCGAGCCACGCAAACCTTTCCTAATTAGCCAATTGCTATCTCTCCCCCCTCTGCCACTTCCAAACCCAGAGACAAAGTCTTTTTCGCGCGCGCGCACACCAGCTCTCCATAATGGAGGACCGCCCGCCTGTCCTCAACTACGTCCTCAGCTTCCTGCTCGTCGGCATCGCATGGGGCGGCACGACGCCGTTCATCCGCCGCGCGGCCCAGGCGCACCGGAAGCGCAGCGGACCGCCGGCGCCGGCGCGGCGGACGGGCTGGCTCCGGGCCAGGGCGAGCGGCGCCTTCTTCGCCGTCACGGATCTGCTGCGCAACCCGCGCTACGCGGTGCCGCTGCTGATCAACCTCACGGGCAGCGTCTGGTTCTTTCTCCTCGTCGGGCAGGCTGGTAGGTCCACGCCCCTCTCCCGCAAGACGCCGCACGAGGCTCTGAGGTTGTTGGTTTGTTTTTTTGAAGCGGGTCGAGGCTTGAGTTTTTTTCAAGTGGTTTTTTTTTTCTCTACTAATGAAGCTTCGACTCGCAGAACTCAGTCTTACGGTGCCCATTGTAAATACCATGGCTTTTCTCTTTACCGTCCTTGGCGAATGGCTTGCAGAGGGCAAGGTGATAAGTCGAGGTAAGTAGCCGTGTGGTTCTCTTCTTCTGTTCCTTCTTTTCGTTTTTCTTTTCGCTTCTTTTGCCCTTTTACGAGTTGTGCTGACTTGAGTAGATACTGGTATCGGGATGCTCTTCTCTCTTTCTGGAATCGCACTGTGTGTATACAGCAAAACCTAGACGCGGCAATCACCTTCAGTTCCTTACATTATTGTACAATTTCGAGCTCTATATATGTTTTTTTTTTTTCAACTTAATGCTACAGTCGCTCCATCAAGGACAAGACGCGAAGAAGAAGAAAAAAAGAGACCCAGACTCCTGGCTATGCGGTCCAGACCGATGATGCAACGACTCGGTGTCTTTTTCCTCACCGCACCGCGCCTCCCTTTTCACCCTTGATCCTCTTCCAAAAAGGCCATCATTTGGGCCCCTCTCCGCTTCCATTAGTTTCTGCTTACAATTTTCCGCTGCGACCTGCCTGCAGGCCATTGCGTGGAGCCACCCCCCGTTTCATATGCAATCGTCCACTGTCTAGGAACGCGCGCGCAGCCAGTTGATGATGTCGTAGAGGCCAGGATCCTCGCCCGTCCAGCGTCCAAGGGACTGATCTGTGCTCAGCAGGTCCATGTAGACGTACTCGTCTGTGATTTGGTGCAGCTCCTGGAAGCTGGTCAGCTCCCGAATTTCATCTCTCTCTTGGCCGTACGCGATCGGAACACTGCCTTGGGAGCATGTTCGGCCACCACTCACCTGCTGCAGTTGCATGTCGCACGCGTAGAGCTGCTGCTGGCTCGACGGGCTGATGCGGCCGCCGCTCATCTCGAGGACGTGCCTGCGCGCCATGATGCACCGCTGGGCTGCCATCTGGCGCAGGTGAATCTTTTGCGCCTCGTGCCGTCGGGCATAGGCGTCGAGCAGGACACTGAGGCAGGGGCGGATATCATGTCAGTCGCTCTGCGCCAACAACACCAAGCTGGGAGCTCATGGAGGGGGAGATCAAGAGATAGGGGGCGGGGGCAGTGGAGGGCTTACTGCAAAAGTTCAAACTTCTTTTGCTCCTGCTCGTTCCGGCCGACGGGGCAGGCCCCGTCACCCGGGCATTCGAGAATGTGCCGCCCGTCGGAGACGCATTGTCGCAGCAGAGTCCAGGCAGGGGTGTAGTAGTCCTGCTGAGACGGAGCGTCGGCACGGGCCGAGGCAATGGCATGCTGGAGGGAGCGAAAGTCGGCGAGGACCTGGGCCACCCGAGCCGTGCGCGATTCATTCACTGTCCAAGGGTTCAGCCACGTCAAAGGGCAGAAACGGGGGGGGGGACCAAAGGGGGCGTCTAGGTTCCACGGGCTTACAGTCGCTCATGTTTGCGTAGTCACTATCCACCACGACGGGATAGTGTAGACTGCGCCGATTGGCTCTGGGGTAGGCGCGGGTTGTCGAGGCGCGATGCATAAGTCGTTCTTGGTTCCTCTGAGGACTGAGATGGGATGCATGTACATTTGCTTGCCTCTGGAAAGAAGATGCTCGACAAGAAGATGCCGGAGAACCTGGGCTCCTTATTATATGCTCATGGTTCTTTCTTTGCCCATTTCTCTGATTAGATGTAAAAGGGGGTAAGAGAGAGAGGAGTTTCAGCGTCGACCTTGCCTATGCGACGTGTAAGAACGGCCCGAGAGTGGGAAAAAATGAAAGAAAAATGACAAAGAATGCTGATGATGGTGGAACTCGAGCTGGACCTGCATTCACCTGAAAGTAAGACAGGCAGAGGCTGCTTCCTCGAGTAGGAAGAGGCCAACGAGGTTTTGTCCGCTCCTCGTTCTGACCGGGCAGTACACGGAAAGAAACAAAAAAAGAACAAGCGTATAAGCAAAGCAAGTTGACCGGGGGTGGGAAGGGAAAGCAAGGGCTGGTGTACGGATTCTTCTCTTCCCCCCTTCCTCCCCCCCAAGATGTAACGAGTAACAGACGAGAGAGACGTTGATAGGCCAGGAGGGAAGGATAGCCGCGACCATCCTATGGGGGGGAGCCGGTTCGTAGGAGCCGGGCCATGATGCGCGGTCCCCGGCAGAGGAGGGAGGAGGAGGAGGAGGAGGAGAAGGAGGGTGTGTTTGCAGAGGAAACTTTGTACGTCAAGATGTGTATGTCTCTCTCTCTCTCTCTCTCTCTCTCTCTCTCTCTGTCTCTTTCTCCTGAGGGCATAGAGAGGGGAGGGTGGACAAGGCCAGACAGGGGGAGGGGATCGGTTGCAGGGGGGAAGGATGAGAGGTGGTTCGTGAGATGTGATTCGAAGAGTGACGTCTACTTTCTTTTTGATGAGGCTCCTCTTGGAGGAGGGACGAAAGAATAAAAGAGGGCTGAGAGCCTTGTGCGGTCGAGGTTGAGGGGGATCGAGTTCCACATGGCAAGGCGTACGAGGCATCGAAAGGAGCAAAAGGGCCCCCCCCCCCCCCCGTCTCTCCTTTTGGATAGTCGGCTATGGGATAGTCGGAGACACGCCCCCAGGTTGATGTAGATTTCCGAACGGGTATTTTTCCCTTTTTAGAATTTATTATTTTTATGTACATTTTTGTTATTGAATCGGTAGCTTTCGTGTAGGTCAGTGTGTGGCCCTGCCACGAGGGTGATCTGCAAGAGTGTATTTACAGTGGGTGCGCCGCCGCATATGTATGATGTACATGGTTCAGACGAGAATGAATGCCCACATGGAGACGGAGAATTTTATTGGCTTGTTCTGGCAGTGAGAGAGAAATACGGGCAAAAACCCAGCAATATTTGAATGGTTGTATAAAGAAAGATTAATAAGAAAAAAAATATCATGGCTTTTTTTTTTATGGTCGATGAACGTCTGTGCTTTTGCGGCCGATGCATGTCTCGGTCCGTGGTGGTATTACATGCATGCCCAGGTCAACCAGTGATAATTCCCGAAACGACATGATTGTCGATGTAGCAGCATGAATCTCCGCAAAAACAAAAAAAAAAAAAAAAAAAAAAAAAAAAAAAAAAAAAAAAAAAAAAAAAAAAAAAAAAAAAAAAGCAACGACAAGCAGTGCTCGCGAGAATGACGTGAAACAAAGCTGCTGCTGCTGCTACTGCTGCTGCCGCTCTCAAGATTCAGTCAGCCTTGTCCCCGCTCAATTGTTCAAGCCCATGTTCAAAATAGCTATTGCTTTTCTTTTCTTAAAAAAAAAAGAATACAATTGATTAAAAAAAAAAGTAAAAATGATCTACCCGTTCAAGCTATTTTTTTTTAATTATTACTCAACGTAGGCCGTGGCTGGTTGGTGATTGGTCGTCGGGGGTCCCGGGAGACTGGGACGAGAAATCCCTGACCAGCTGGACCGGGCGGGAGGGTACATACATACATACATACATACATGACAATCCTGCAAAAAGCATCTCCTCACTTTATAATCGATAATTGGGATATGGAGAGAGAAAAAAAAGGGGGGTGAAAGAGAGGGACGATGTAGAAAAAAAAAAAAAAAAAAGGGCATGGGGCCGGGAAGAGATCGAATGGCTCCCCGGCTGCAATAACAGATTAGGACACGTATCATCTCGATATATTTTATCAGTGTTTTTTCACGTATTGTAACATATATTTTGGCAATTCCGAAGAAGCTACTTTCCCGGTAGATACGTACATGCTACCATGTGCAGATAGAGCCACACCGAGACATGCGTGGGCTTTTGGGGATGCATGTCGGGGCTTTCGGCTCGGACAGGCCGAATGACGTACCTGGAGCCGTCTCACTCTGCCGAGCAGCAGTCCATAGTATGCATACATACATCCATACATGTCGATGTGTGTCTCACGTTGTTGCACCTTTTTTTTGGCATGTTATGTAGATGTCCCGACGTATAGTACATACACGTTCCTACTCCTCGCGCTTGGGGGGAGGGAGGTAGGTCTCTGTATCGCCGTTTCGGCTCCGGGCAAGAACTCGTAAACCCCAAGGCCATGGGCATTCACCAATCCAGTGAGTTGCTATTCGCCGATTGTAGTAGTAACCATACCACGATACGCCTCCTACATCACCACATCTATCTCCACAGGCCATGGCACGCATCGTCACGAGGTGTCCTGGCAACTTACCCTAGACAGCTACCGGCGCCCCATCTCGGCAGCAGCAGCAGCACATCAGGGCCGTCATTCATGATTTTGCATTTTTCTCTCGCTTTCCCATCTCCATCCATCATTCTATTTTTTTTTTTTTTTTTTTTTTCCTTTCGCATTTTTCATTATTAAAAATTTCCAACGGTCGCCGCCGGCGGTGTGGGTGGCGCTCAGCCTCGCCCGCCCCCCCATTCATCCTTGCCCTTTGACGCACAAGGGAGGGGGGAAAGCTCGGGGGATTCATGACGATTTCCCATTCATGTACCTTTTTTATTTTTATTTTTATTTTATTTTTAAATCGTGTAAATGTTCCATAGCATGACTCGTCTTACACCGATATCAGGGCCAGCAGCATCATCGTCCCATGACACACACACGCGACACCTCCGACCATCATCAACCTTTGCCATTCACCGAGTCTCACTCAATGCTACCACGCAAACAAAATACTTAATAAAAGAAAAAACCCCCCCCAAATGAATGATTCGACTTCAAAGTCAATAAAACAAGACATTGCCCACATTACTCTTCATCAATAGCCAGACTCCCTCCCCCCGCCCCTTCGACGTCCATCGTGCGCGGCTATCAAATTCGCATCCTTGACCAGCTGAACAAGGGGGGTCACCGTCTCCGCTCACTCTGCCTCTCTCTTTTTCTCTCTCTCTCTCTCTCCGCCGCCCAGCAAGAAAGATTCTATTCAGCCCAGCCTCATCTTCAGGTCAACCACCGTTTCAACTCCACCTCTCTCCCCTACGCCATCTTTTCTCTCTCTCTCTCTCTCTCTCTTCGCAGCGCAACACATATCGACTGGGCTGCCTCTTTCGTCATCATCACCTCTTCCTCTCCGGACCCGTCGTTGTCACTCTACCCCATTCAAGCCACAGCCACCAGTGTCGGATGCCGCCGTTGTACTATTTTTGCAAACAGTTCCGAAAAACAAGACGACGTACTATAAAAGCGTAATGCTAGACGATGAACCATGACATGCGGGGTGGTTTTCTCCTCTCGAACGGCACTCTCACATCACGTCAGATGATGCCGTTTGAATAATGCAAGACCTCGCTTTCATGTTTGAAAATTAATTAAATAAATGAAAAAAAAAAATTAATACAAGTGACTGTATCTAGCATGAACCTAGCCGCGGCATGCTCCAAGGAGGCAGACGTCCGGCTCATATTCCCGATATACACGAACGGATGAAACCACTTTACAGTTAAATACTCCCAAGGCAACAAGCATGTGGCGAGACAAAACGGGCTTTTAAAGGAAAAAAAAACAAAACAAAAAAAAGACAAGATGGACCTCGACGCTTCCTCTTCTCATCGCGCCTCGGAATAATCATTCAGAGCCACACAGACCGCGCCCCTATGGTGTCCGTTGTACTGCCGGATGATCTGCTGACTATGCAGCTCCCACAGGCGAGCGTAGTGATCCGAGCATGCCGTCACCAGATACGCCGAGTCGGCGCTGAACGCGCAGTCCCACACCCAGCGCTGATGGCCCATGAGCGTCGCCTCCAGCTCCAACGCCCTCGGCTGCGCAACAAGCTGCTGTTGTCTCTGATCGTCTCTCTGCGAATTCACCTCATGGTGGTGGTGGTGGTGGCCATGGCCGTTGAGCCGATCCGCCGCCGACGAGGGTAGCGACTGCTGCTGCTGCTGCTGCGGAGGCGCGGGGAGCGCCAGCGGGCTGTTGCCGTTGCTACCGTCGCCGCTGCCGCTGCACTGGCTAATGTCCCATATCTTGGCCGTGTGGTCGGCGCTGCAGGTGGCCAGCTTGCGCACGTCGGGCGAGAGCAGGATGCGGGTGATGTACTCCTTGTGCGCCGAGAACTGCGTCACCGGCACCATGCGGGTGCCGCTGTACTCTTGCTCGATTCTCCATATAAAGACGTTGCCCTAAACTCAAAGTCAGCGTCTTCCTCACCATGCACACATAAAAGAAGTACACTGCCTGCTAGAAGACCAATGATAGAAGGGAAAGAGAAAAAGGAAAAAAAAAAGCAAAAGGGAAGCGCACGCTGTTGTTGGCCGCGCACAGAAGCGACCCGTCCGTCGCCACCGTGACGCTCGACACCGACACGTCCACCTCGGGCGTCAGCTCGTGCGCGCACGCATTCTCCGCCAGGTCCCAGACGCGCACGTAGCCGGAGCGGTCGCAGCTGATGACCTCGCCCTGGTTGGGGTGCACGACGACGTCGTTGACGGGGCAGCCGTGGGCGTAGCTGCGCTGCACGGCGCCGCTGCGCGTCTCCCAGATCTTCACGCTGCCGTCCTCCGAGCTCGTCACCATCCACTTGCCCTCGCAGTGGAAGGCCACCGCCGTGATGTTGCCCGCGTGGCCCTCGAGCGTCAGCAGCGGGCTCGGGTTCGTCGACTTGACGTCGTACAGCTTGACCGACAGGTGGCCCGCCGCCGCCAGGAACCGCTTGTCCGGCGAGATGCACAGCCGGTTCACCTGCGAGTCCGGGTGCTGGATCGTGCGGGAGCAGATGCCCGAGAGCGCCTCCCAGAATCTGTGAAGAAGCCGCCGCCGTGTGTGTTAGCTTGGGTATGTATGACCTTCTACCCGCCCGCCCCGGCCGCGTCTCGGTCATCGCGTCGCTTGCCTGATTGTGTGGTCATAGCCAGCTGTGGTAGAAAAGAAAAAAATTAGTACAAACCATGTATCGCGATGATGACAAGGCCACGGAGAGTGAGAGAGAGAGAAAGCGCGTCGACCAACCTGTGCAGAGAATCACCGACATTGCGCATGCGGCACAGGTCTGCGGATTTCAACACCCCGCAGCGAGCGCGACCAGATGAGCGGCGCGCCGAGTCAAAAGTCCAATCCTAGCGCTCCTCGCTTCCCTGAATTCGCCGACAGACAAGTGGAAGCGGGCTGGTGATGATCCCGTCCGTGGTTGCGACGGCAAAAGGGCTGGGAGACAAGCAGCCAGGCCCGTTTTGCTTTTTGGGGGGGGGGGGGGGGGGGGGTAGGTACTTTTGCTTTGGCTGTGTAACCTTGAGTAATGCTTGTACCTCGACGTATTGAGCTATCCGTTGCTTTTGCAGCAAGCGGGGCAAGCTTCAACGCCAATTACCCGGTATGCGCAGCTGCTACCTATGTACTGTTACTCTATATGTTTGTCTAGGTATAATTGCATGGTAAAAACCCGGCTAGATAATACTCGGGTTTCTTTCAATTGTGGCTTTTCTTTACTGATCATTTCTCATAATTCGCACACACAATAATCAGACAAGACAGAAAAATCCACCTGTCGTGATGGTCGTCAGCCATTGTATAACAAATGCCTTCTTTATGCCGCTCAATCAACTTTAAACATATATATACATATATCAGCTGTACTATCGCCTTCATCTCAGTACATTGTTTTCTACTCGTCGTCAATCCTTCCCCTAAACAACCCGTATGCACCTCTCCCGCAAACACCCTCCCCTACCCCCCCTCCCCGCACCGAACATCGGCCGGCTAGCCTTCTCCACAAACAACATCACCCCCCCTTCCTATCCCATCACCTCTTTATTCCCATCCTCCTCTCCTCCCAACGCCTCCCTCACCGGCCCTAGCATGAACAGGCACTTCCTGCGCGGCCTCTTATCCCGGCGCCCTCCTCTCAAACTCAGCACCCACACCCGCCCACCGCCGCCGCCGTCGCAGCTCTTCCTCTTCTCCCGCAGCATGTCCGCCAGCTACACCCCCCGCCCCGTGCTCAGGCGGCCCTCCGTCCGGATCTCCTGCGTCCAGCTCGCCGCCGGGCCCGACAAGGCCGCCAACCTCGCCAGCGCCGCCGCCCAGGTCCGCCTCGCCGCCACCTCCGGCGGGGGCGGCCCCCAGATCGTCGTCCTCCCCGAGTGCTTCAACTCCCCCTACGGCACGCAGTTCTTCCCCAGATACGCCGAGGTCCTCCCCCGGCCGTCCGCGCCATCCTCGTCCGTCCCCGGGCCCGAGCAGTCCCCCTCGTACCACGCCCTCGCCGCCATGGCCCGCGACAACTCCGTCTACCTCGTCGGCGGCTCCGTCCCGGAACTCGTCGAGCCCGCCGCCTCCTCCACCTCCTCCGCATCCGAGCCGCGCTACTTCAACACCAGCCTCGTATTCGGCCCCGACGGCGCCCTGCTCGCCAGCCACCGCAAGGTCCACCTCTTCGACATCGACATCCCCGGCAAGATGACCTTCCGCGAGTCCGACGTGCTCATCGCCGGGGACCGCGTCACCCTCGTTGACCTGCCGGGCATCGGCCGCATCGCCGTCTCCATCTGCTACGACATCCGCTTCCCCGAGCTCGCCGCCGTCGCCGCCCGCCGCGGCGCCTTCGCCCTCGTCTACCCGGGCGCCTTCAACCTGACCACCGGCCCCATGCACTGGGAGTTGCTCGCCCGCGCCCGCGCCGTCGACAATCAGCTCTACGTCGCCGTCTGCAGCCCCGCCCGCGACATGGCCGCCAGCTACCACGCCTATGGCCACAGCATGGTCGTCGGTCCCATGGCCGCCGTCGTGGCCGAGGCTGGCGAGGGGGAGCAGATTATAGCCGCCGATCTGCTGGCGGCGGACATTGAGGAGGCCCGCAAGAACATACCCTTGCAGACGCAGAGGCGGTTCGACGTGTACCCGGACATCAATGAAGGCAAGGTTGATATATAGTTCATGCGTAACAATGGCACTGTAGAACAGAACGAAAAGAAAACTTCACTGCTGTCAAACACAGATTGAAGCCACACTTCGAAACAGTTTCACCGATATGTGTCCGAAACGTGATTGAGCTTAATATATTTTCATTTCGTTACCCATGACCTCTTTATACATAACGTAGATCAGACTGGAGCACTCTGAAAATCAGAAGTATATAATGCTATCGATCCCCCCTTTTGTTCTGTATTATTATCATCTTCTCCACCGTCTCTGGCCAAACTGTGTCCTCTATTGGAGAGCCTTCTTGGCAAAGGTGGGGAGAATGAAGCTGGCCTTGTGGATCTCCGTGTTGTAGTAGCGGCACTTGGCCTCCTCCTCCTCGGCGGTCCAGGGGCGGACGGGCACCTTGACGTTGCGCGAGTCGTCCTTGCAGCAGACCATGAAGCCGATCTGGCCCGAAGGATAGGTGGGAATGGTGGTGTATGCGTACTCGACGACAGGGAAGATCTCTTTGCAGTCCTTCTTGAGCTTGGTGATGAGAGGCAGGTGAAGCCATTGGTTCTCAGCTATGGCACAGACGTTAGCTTTGGCAGAGAAGAGCTTGATAACAAGAACACGCTATCTGAAAGCCAACAGGAGCTACATCGATCACCAAGATAGCTCCTATAAGCTGTTTCAGGGCCATGCTATAGCGGGACTACCGATAGCTTGGTGGCTTGGAAAGGCGAGCACTCGCTCGTTCGCTGGGCGTCTCCGAGACTCGCAGCATGCGGCATGCGCTGCCGCCCACGAGAATAGCACGGATCTTGTCCACGCTCCTCTCGATAGCCAAGGAGAGTGGCCCAGCCTTTCCATTGATAAAAATTGAGACATACAACCTTGGGTAGTGATGACGCCGCCTTCGCGCAGTGCGTCGTGTAGAAGCTGGAAGTAAGGCTTCTGGAAGAGGCTCTCGGCGGGGCCCTCGGGGTCCGAGGAGTCGGTGATGATGACGTCGAAAGTGTTCTTGTAGTCGTTGAGGAACTTGAAGCCGTCGCCGATGTGGACGGTGCTCTTGGCGTGGGTGAGACCGGCGGCCATTTCGGGGAGGAACTGCTTGGAGACGCGCGGGACCGCCTGAGTTTGTTAGCACCAGGGAATAAGGAGACTGTCGTATATGAGGGTCGGGAGCTCACCTCGTCAATGTCGCAGAGAATGGCCTCCTCGACGCAGTCGTGCTTGACGACCTCGCGGAGGACACCGCCGTCGCCGCCGCCAATGACCAGGACCTTTTTGGGGCTGGGGTGGGAGTTCATGGCGAGGTGTGTAATCATCTCCTGGTAGGAGAACTCGTCGCGCTCGGTGCACTGGATGACGTTGTCGAGCACGAGGACGTGGCCGTAGTCGGTCGACTTGAAGACGAGCACGTCCTGGTACTTTGACTTTTCGTGGTGCAGCACCTTTTCGACCTTGAGGGTCATGGCCTGGCCGGGCCACATGTTGGAGATTTCGCGGAACCAGCCATCTGGGACATGAGGTTAGAACCGACGCATACACTTTTCATCCCGCTGGGCAATTCGAGAAACCGTGTCCGCCTCGCGATGTGATGATTCCATCCATTGCTGCGAACGACCAGCGCTGGCGGGGTAGATCGATTCTGCGGACAACGCCAAGGGATGCAGGTTACGTACCCTTGATGGTGGGGTGAGTGATTTCGGACATATTGCAGGTTCGATATAAATTGGAAAGCAATTGAAGTCTCGGATGAAAAAGCAGAGAAGCAGTCGGCGATGAGAGGAGGGGAAAGGACGGACGTCTTTTACAAAACTGTGTCGCAAAAGTTTTCGGCATGCTAGTGAGTGACTGTAGTTAGGCGGGCCGGACGCTACTGCGAAGGGGAAAAATCTTTGGCGGGGCAAATATACTGTAGCTAGCATGTACCGTCCTGTCCAGCTCGTGCGCGAGAGGTACAGTGCTTGTGGATACAGGCAGCGCTGTAGTACTAGGTAGTACTCTTGGGTTCTTAATCAGGGCCTTTGGCGGGGCACAGGCGGGAGCCCGCGGGACGGCGAGGGGGAGGGGGAGGGGGGAACAGAGAGAAGTGGCGGCGACGTCCCGAGTAGTTCTCAAAGAGGAAATATTGAGAGAGAGAGAGAGAGACAGCATCAAGGCGCGTGCAGTAAATTTACATTCTTGGTACTCTATGGCGGTCTCGGTGAGAAATAGCAGCGCCTCCATCATTCTTCGCTACAAGAGTCGTCTACATACCACCGCGGCGAGGCTGCCTGTCAATGTAGGGATAAAGACTGCAAAAGTGTTCAGAGAATACTACTCACACAATTGCTGGCCTGTTTTTGCGAGACAAAGATATGGAATGAAAGCTCTAGAAAGATCCAAGACAGTATATGAAGCAGGGACGGAGCACGATCCCCCCCCCCCATCACGCACATGTAGTCTTTATCTCAGGAACTTCCAGTCTTTACCTTGAGACAATTAATCTTTGCTCTGAGACGAGCACTGACGCGCCTTAGCCCGGACTTCTTGCTCACGCCTCCCGGTCGTCTGCCCCTACCTCCGACGCCCCTGACTCCGACGCGGCGAGCCTGCCGGGCCGTGCGAATAACACTCCTTGAATGCGCAATAGGCCCTCTTCTACGCATACGAGCTACCGACCGCTTGGCTTCATGAAAGACTCTTGCCATGTTGAGTATATGACGCTCGGAGGGCTGGCCGGCTGACATTGATAGCTCGTGAGCTCTCCTCTCCCCTCGCTGCGCGACCTGATGTTGGAAATTGACTGGGCCAGGCAACGCGGCTCCATTAGCAGCGTTTGACGGATCCGCATCAACACCTAGAGGCCCGTCAATCGACATCGGGTCGACTGAGATCATGTCGGCGATGACTGGCATATCCGCTATCGTTTTGCCTCGCCATGCAGCCTCGGACCATAGTCGGGAGGCTTGCTCGGCGACCTCGGCCTGGGCTTCCTGACAGGAAAAGAACTTGATGTTTCCGCTGACTGTGGTGCAGCCTTTCCCGCCAAAGTGCATGCCAAGTAATTGTGCGGCTGAGACTCTTTTATTAGGATTCATGACGGCCATGGGCGCAAAATCGGCATAGTCGGTCGCAACTTCATGGACGATCTGCAACGTCCTTGCGTAGCACGGAGGGTTTCCGAAAGTGGTGCTGAACATTGGAAATGCATCCATGATGGTGACCATGAGAGACCAGATGTCCATCTTGCTGGTCTGGCTATACCGACCATACTCGGGGAACAGCTCAGGGGCCATGAAGACATCTGTACCGCAAATGTTGTTGTCGAGCTTGCACTCCCTGGCGAGGCCAAAATCGGCGAGTTGAAATGTGTAGCCGTCGCGCCCCGTGGTGAAGAGGATGTTTTCGGGCTTGACATCGCGGTGGCATATTTCCTGCGCGGTCAGGTAGTCAAGAGCAGAAAGCATCTGCCCCAGGACCGGTCTCAGAAGCTCGTTCTTGGGTATGTTTGTGTCCCGACTCATCAAGTCCCTCAAGTTCCCCTCGCACAGAGGCATGTAGATTTCTGGCCTCATGGTGTTCCAACCGCTGCTGCCGAGGCACTTTATGATGTTGACCTGTTGATCCAGTCAGCCTAGGGTGCTTGATGTGCAAAGCAAGTCGAGCTTACGTGATCTAGCCGAATAAGACGCTGCGCCTCCATGTATGCCACGGTGCGCATAACAAGTGGTTTGGCATGACGTTGGAAGTTCATGACCTTGACCGCGAAGGGTTGACAGTCTCCGGCCTTCCAAGCTTTGTAAACCTCGCCATATGCTCCGCTTCCTAAAAGCTGACGCCGAGATCCTGGGACTTCAGGGAGCTGCTTCCCAGCAGAGGTCATCAGGCTGGTCACTAGCGACGCATGAACAGGTGTGCCGATCTCGGTGGAACAATCGCGGATGTCGACGTCGTTTCCCAGTCTCTTCCATGCCTCGAATTGCCCGGCTGCCCAGTTTTTCAGTTGCTGCTTCGTCAAGTCCTCCCGCCACACGACATGGAAGTTGTATTGGAGCGTCTTGATTCTATAATAGTCGCCGTACAGTAAAACGCAGCACTCAGACACGACACTCCATTTTCCATCTGCCTGCCGTATACGAATTGTGTCTCGTCGAGTCGTCCTGGCCCAAAGGACTACCTGAGATATCTTGGGCTCGAACTCGAAGGCCATGTGCTTCCCGGAGACAGACCGGTCACGGAAGACGATGTCGGCAAGGTGGTCCCGGCCCAGGCTGGCAATGACGCGACCAGAAGTAGCACCGACATGAAAACCAATCTCCAGGCCCAGGCCTCGAGAGGTTCTGGACACGTATTTTCTGTTCTGCGGATCATCAAGAACTGCCTGGTGCGCCTTGTCATAGACCGTGGGCACCAAGTGGAACAGAGCACAAGAATGAATCGCGCTGGAGCCCATGCTCATGAGCAAGTTGCTCGGCGGATGCCCAAGAGCGAAAGAGTTGACTGTTCATGGGAAGGGAGAGACGACAGAAGTGCGCAGATCCGATATATGCGCCCATGCAGCCGAGCAGACGCCTGATTAAGGCAGTCATCGTTGGCAACATGCGAAACAGCGTTATAGCAAACTGGCGGCTGTCGCGAGCCGTGCCAATTGCGGGTCGACTGAGGTCATTCCGAGCAGAGCCCTGCTGTTCTGAGCAACGGGATAGTCACTATGTCGGGAGCCGCCGCCCGCATAGAGGTCGCGGCCGCGATAACTCCTAATCCGCAGGAAAGGGAAAAACGCTCATCTCCGCGAAGATAGTCTACCCGCGAAGGGACACACGACCCAGCAGAGCGTTTGGCATCGCAAAGCCAGAGCGAGAATAGACAAGCTACTCCGTCGGGAGAGCGAAGAAGTCTCTGTTGTTGCGTGGGCCTGCGAGACGATGAGAACAAGTCGGTCGACCGTCACTGCTGCTTGTGGGTGACATGATGCTGATGGTAGCTCAATGGAGATGTAGATGTGAATTGCGGCGAGCTGAGCTGCAGGCGACAAGTCACTGCCTTTGTGCGCCATTCATAGCGATTTCTGCAGCGTTGTCGTTGCATGATGAGTTGGACAAACAAAACGTCCGCCGCTGCCGCTGCCGCCGCCGACGCTAGTTGTAGGACGGTACTTGTATGTATGTATGTACTTTGAAACGGCACGGCCCCTGCCCTGCCGGCTTGTCACAAGTAACAGATGACCCTCTCACCCTCCCTCACAGAATCCTCAACAGTGACAGACGTTTACCGTATGCGTAAGTACTACACAAGCCTCGTGCCCGCTAGAGATGGCTCGCGAATCTTGACTTTTCTTTTTTCCTGACTTTGGGTCTTTTTTTTTTTTTTTCCTTCTCTTTTTTTTTTTTTTTTTTTTTTTTTTTTTTTTTTTTTTTGTCTGGAAAGGTTTCCCATGTTCTTGTCCTGGAATACAAGGTCAGGGGCGGTTGCCCGACACGCTTGTCAAGGCTCCATCTTTATTAATAAAGGAAAACGAAAAGATTGTTTCTACGTTTCAACTCTATACCGTCAAGCCCCGTGTGCCGTGGACTAATCATTTCAACTAACTCCGTAATGGTTAGTACGTGCCGTTTTAAATTTTGTACGGGGATATATCTGCGCGTTTGTTTGCTGTGGCCGCCCCCT
>JAFEME010000272.1:0-39921 GCA_018831755.1 Niveomyces coronatus | reverse complement strand
GGGGGGGAGTTATGGCACCCTTACATAGACTTTTTAATATATGGGTTGTGCCTGGTCATGGTGTTTATCAAGGACAATCAATACAGCCATTTTCTGAGAATTGCATGTGTACACGTAGCCATTTGTCGCCCTCCGTCGTGTTTGAGGGACTTGGCCAAGATTTAGCCTTTCTGAATGGATCAATACATCATGATTTTCCTGATGGTAGTACTTCTCGTCCTTCGCGCAGTACATACGTCCATATTATACTCACACACCTGCTGGCAGCTGGTACTGTAGCTTGGCTCCACTATGGCATCGCACAATACTTCATGAGCAAACGAGGATGAGAGCGACGCGGGCAACCTTTCTCATCATCACCAAGTATGCGACCATCAGCGTGAATACCGAATCATTATTGCACCGAAATGTCTGGTATTGGGATGAAGCTTCTACGCTTCATTGGCTGGGCCCTCCTCTTTCGATACTTTCTCTTGTAGCGATGATTGTTGTCGCGCGCACCGCTTTAACCTCAACCTCACCTCTCAACTGGCCCTCCGCTTCAAGGCTTCTCCCCTGCTCTCTTGCGCATGAGTCAAATTGCCATTTCGATTTTGAGTCGACTGGCACACGCAAACTCCACATAAGAAAGCACAGAACACAACTGGTCCTGTTCCTGAGTTTCGTCATCTAGCGTTATGGTGCGCCTGGAGCCCTAGGACTGGACGCGTATGTGATACGAGTAGGTATGCTCCATGCTTGCACCTTCGAGGGGAGGGAACCTTTACTGAACGTGAGGAACATAGGTAATGACCACCAAACGCTGCCAAACGCAGCAAAAAAAATTGGTTCTGTGAGCTGTCGAACGGAAGCAACAGCCCCTCTCTATGCTATGTGCCCTAGCTGTTTCATGCCAGCTTGATAGGTAGAAGATGTAGTCGTCCATTGCACTCAAGGTCTACAACGTTTGTGCACTTTCCGTATATCGGCCAATGTTAACAGCTAGCACTCGTGTTCACTGCTACACAGATACATGCGTCTTGAAATTTTCGATTATACACAAGGTATCGGCTTTGTGATTCAATATATACAAGGAAACTTGAGACTACATTTCGGCTTCTTTTTGACATTGCGAAATGCAAATCGCACACCTTCTCAAGACCCCGTCTCATACCATGGTGCCGTTGGAGACACCGCGAGACCAGTTTGTGTCTTTCTTACCAAGCTTGAGCAAAAGCCCAGCCAGCTGGGCAAGCACTGGCTCAAGCCCCAGGCCAAGTGCGAGCGGATCAAGTTTGTCCGTGAGGACTGACTTGCTGTCACAGCCACTGGTCACGGTACCGTTGAAAGCATTGCCAGCAAACTTGATTGCGTCGATGATGGCCACGACCTCGGTGGTGATGTGCCCCCCGGCGGCGAAGTTTGTGAAATGAACACTGGCTCCATTGTCGCACCAACGCTGGCGCAGGCTCTCTGCGCCTGCGTATGGGATGATTTCGTCGTCGTGCGCATGGTACAGCATGACAGGTGCCGTGGGCGTCTGCTCGCTTTTCAGTCCCAAGGTTGTATCCGTTAGAACGGCGGCGACTTCTGGTGCTTGCAACAATCCCTTGCCGAGACTCTGAATCTTGGTGTCGAGCAGCGACTGGCCGGCAAAGCTGAGAAGATTCTCAGCGACGCACTTGCTTCCTCCCGCAGCGAGCACGTCGCGACCGTGCGGCGTGACGATGCGGTCAATCAGAGGCTTTAGGGTCGCGCCATATGCCGTGGGCTTCATCAAGCCTGCAATGGAGCCCGGCAAGAACCCGCTGAAGACCGTACCATCAACAAACTCGAGCACCTCGGTCAAGTTGGCCGGCGTGCCGCCGACAATCCAACCCTTGACATCGAGCTCTGGCGCATATTTCGGGTGCAATGCTGCGGCCCAGCCGCCGGCGATCGCACCACCCGAGTACCCAGCGCCGACAATCATGGGGTTGGCATCAAGCCCTATCTTGGATCCGTAATTGACAACGGCGCGCATGCCGTCCAGAACGCCCATGCCAGACATGCTCGCGGCTGTGAAGGCGGCCTCGGGCCCCTCATAGTCGGATGATGCCACGGTGTAGCCTGAGAGTAGGTAGACCTGGATGAGCAGGAACTCGGCCGATGAGATGAGGTCCGTCTGCGGTGCGCCCCAGCGGTAGTTGTAGCTGGGATTGCAGATGGTCGCAGACGAATCATATGCTGTATTGAAGGCAACAAAGCGGTCGCGTCGGGCAAACAGCGGTCGAAAGATGGTGGTGACAGTGGCAATGGGCGAGCCATCAATGGCAGTCGTCCGATAGAGGAGCTGCCGCGCATCGATGGGGTCCGGGATCAGGCCAAAGAAAGATGCAATGATCTGTCGCTCGCGCAGCACAGTGCCGGGAGCGGTAGAGGCGAAATCGGCGGGCGGCACGTAAAAGGGGTCATCAGCAGGCGTGGTCAAACGCCTCTCCGGGACGGCGCGAGCAGATACCAGTGGCAAAAGTGCGGCAGCCGCAGCCGTGATGAGCGACAGAAGCTTCATGATGGGGTATCTCGAGTGAATTCACAAGCACAGGCTTGGATGAAGATGTCGAACTGAAGTAAGGCTTACTCGAGTGACTGAGACTTTCGCGTTGCTGAGAAGCACAACGACCGAGACAAAGATCTACATTCCAGTGAGGGCTGCGGGCCTTATATATAACCGTGCTCAGTCGTTGTGCTGGAGCGGCGCGGCTCAGACGAGCCTTGAGTGTGCCTGCCAAGGGGGAGGGGGGGACCAACAAGCGGCCATGAGAGGATGTGGGCTGCCATGTCCACTGCTAAGTCGGCGGGGTTGCATCTCACGAGTTGCGTGGGCGGAGAATTGCTACCTGACTAGCTCGTGATGTTCCCATATGGGAGTTGCGAGGAGCTACACATAAGAAAAGCCTAACCCGCAACATCCAGGAGGAACTCTCCCGGCCAGTGTAACCTGTTGTAGGTACACAGACTGGCGTTGGAGCATGATGCAGGCCAAGCCCGTATTGTGTTGGGGAAAGGCAAAGAAAAAAGCTGGGGAATGGGTAGGGGGAGGAAGCCTCGGCACGCGACGCTATAAGATTGCGGTCTTAATGGCAACATCACAGCCATGTGAATGAATGCCGTGGGAGAAGGGGGAAAAGGCACGAGATGGTATTTGGACAATGCGAACGTAGACCATGAGAAAGACCGAAAACAATTTGCGACCGAGCACAAGCCGTTCGCCATGTAGCTAAGGACACGGGCTTGACACACGACGATAGCCTCGGCCAAGCTGTGTGGACACGACGGTGCCGCCACCGCCGTTACCTTACCCGCTCGCATGCGGGGCAGACGGATCGACCAAGAGCCGGTTGGGCGTTTTCCTCATCCGGCAAGTCTGTATGCGAGTTCGGCATGGGGACGCACGGAAGCGTTCTCGAGGCCATCTTCGACTGTCTTTTTTTCTTTTCGACGCATCGAATGCTAGACACTGGGTCGAGACGACAGCGAAAAACGCCGCCGCAAATTGTGCTCATCCCAATCAAACTCAGCTCAGGGCTCGGGCAGATTGAGGATGCCGAGTATCATTCAATTCTCGGAAACATCAACTAGGCCTCAAAGTGTTGAGGGACTCTGCACACTTGCAATTGTTCGCTTTTATGCTCAAGTTTGGCTTGCTGTAAGCAAGATGGACCTCGAGCGAGGGAGGATGCCGAAAAGAAACTTTTGTTTACTGATGTGCCTATTTTGGTACCTGGTGAACCGCCCTTCTCTTGTTAGCGCGAGGCCGGTCTGCTGATCGTCATCTGGGGAAGCTTTGCATCTTTTGTACAGTTCAGCCTATCTCGCCAGACTTGTCAAGTTCCCGTCGGGCGATCCTTTTCACCGAGTTGGCCGCTAAAAGCGCATTGATGATGCAAGCTTCAAATTTCGCTTCTGATGATATGCATAACCGCAGTATTCGTCGCACCAAGTTGTGCTATCAGGATCGTGGTGGACGGAAAGAGCGGTTGCAAATACAGTGCGCCAGCCAGAGCACGCCTTGGCCTGCCGAACGACGCCGCAAGGCTGCCTCTATCGATCAGCTGTCCCGAACATATTTCTCGCATGCTCTTGATCGGTTAGTAGACTTTTTTCTCTGCATCCCAAACGAGGTGAGTATCAGTCTGGCTCGCTGTCCGGGTGCAACGCGATGCTACGTCTCCCACCTCCCTTCATACCTTAGCGTGCGACAGATCGATTTTTAGTAAGCCCGCGGATGCCCTCGTGGTCCGAGAGCAGCGCCCCTTCATAAGTCCGCGTATTGGCATCGTTGGCCGTGGACGCGGTCTAAGGTCTGCTCGCCTGAATCTCGGGGGTGATGCCCGAAGGCTTAGCCTCGTGGCCGGTTCATGTCGCGAATGCCACGTCTTTCGATCCGCGTTGAAGGGTTGCGCAATCTGACAACTCCTTCTTGGGTATGATTTATACCCTACGGCGATAATAACTATATCTTATACGTGTGAACCGAGGAGCCTTTACATTTTGACGACAGACCTCGCTCAACTGATGCATGTGTTTTGCTTTAAAGTGTATGTGAACATGCTCTGTGACGAGCAAAGAACCGGGGAGAGGATCTGCTTCATGCGAAAGCTGTAGCGCTTGGAAACACCAAGCCTCGGGATCCAAACACGTACCTGTACGGCATATGCCATGCTAAATGGACTCAATCTTACGAACTACGAAGAAGAGGGAAACTCGCCAACGGCTTTCTCTTCCTAATGGGGACGGGAGACCTCTTGGGGACCATCGAGAGATGTGTTTTCTTCGTCAAGAAATCCATGCTGTCGGGTTCTGCATCCTGCTCACTCTCAAGACCATCAGTCCGCCTCTACAATATGCCGATGCTGAATCGTTGGGCATGTAACCATGAGATGCCGAGGCCAACAAGAAGCTTAATGATGATCCTTTAAACATGTGCAAGATAGACAGTGATACATGATGGGACGAAGGATTCCTGAAATCCTTGGGTACTGGGGCGAATCATGAGCTCATTGCCGGGGGTGATGAAGTTCGGCGGAACCTCAAAATATTTCAGAGGCGTATCTGTCGAGCTCGGAGCTTGGCAGTATCGACTCCAAGCATGTGCGATACCAAGAGAGCTACTCGAAGGGAAGCGTCGGTAATTGTCGTTATTCTCATGTCAGCAATGCTACTTTTGGTGATGAGCTGGACAGGCCATGAGACCAGCAAGAAGTTATCTCAGACGGGCCCTGGGTCTCAACGTGGAGGACATTTTCGCACAACTTTCGCATTGAGACATGGATAGTGTTCACAGAATAGTATAGATGAAAGAATACAAGCCAGGAGTTCGAATTTCCGACTTCAA
Source organism: Niveomyces coronatus (assembly GCA_018831755.1). Lineage (NCBI taxonomy): Eukaryota > Fungi > Ascomycota > Sordariomycetes > Hypocreales > Cordycipitaceae > Niveomyces > Niveomyces coronatus. The sequence continues at coordinate 34,565 of JAFEME010000272.1, read as the reverse complement.
TATATGTCCCTAGTTTCTTGGCTATCGAAATTCGACAGCCGCCGCCTTCGTCGCAAGATCCGATGTGGGGCCGGTGACCATGGGCTCCCGCAAGTCTCTGCGCGTCCTCCTTTCCAACACCCTTCATTCACCCGAGCCGGACGGACATCATCATCGCAATGAACACCGCCGCCGCAATTAATGGCCCCCGGCGACTACTACGTCGGCTCGACCAGTCGGCGCGCAGCCTCTGCCAGGCAAGCCGACAACAAACACCCCAGCACCGCGCCTCGCCATCCCGCCACGTCCTCCTCCCCGGCAGGCGCCGATTCCTATCGACAACTCCTCCGCGCCGCTCACCACCACCACCGTCCAAGCAGCCCGCCGACGACCCCAACTTTGTATCCACGCTCGACCTAGATCCCACGCTCATCCGTCCCGGCCGACGCCACGGTCCTGGCCTCATTCTCCTCGGTACACACGCACACACACCGCGCCCACCCTCCCCCCACAAGACAAGAAGAAGAAGAGGAAGGGGAAAGAAGGAGTAGTAGAAGAAGAAAAGGCTGACTCCTTTGAAAAACAAAAATTCAGCTCTCATCCCCATCACCGCCTTCGCCCTCGGCACGTGGCAGGTCCAGCGTCTCGGCTGGAAGACCGACCTCATCGCCAAGTACGAGGACCGGCTGGTGCGCGACCCCCTGCCGCTGCCGCCGCGCATCGACGTCGACTCGGGCGGCGGCGCGGTCCTCGCCGACTTCGACTACCGCCGCGTGCGCGCCACGGGCCGCCTCCGGCACGACCAGGAGATGCTGCTCGGCCCGCGCACGCGCGACGGCCAGGACGGCTACTTTGTCATCACGCCGCTGGAGCGCGAGGGCGGCGCGGCGTCGACGATCCTGGTGAACCGCGGCTGGATCAGCAAGAGGCACAGGAGCCAGGCCACGAGGAGGGACGGGCTGACGGAGGGGGAGGTCACGGTGGAGGGGCTGCTGAGGTCGCCGTGGAGGAGGAACGCCTTCACGCCCGAGAACAGGCCCGAAAGGGGAGAGTTCTACTTCCCCGACGTCAGACAGATGGCGGAGCTGGCGGGCGCGCAACCGGTGTGGGTGGAGGCGACGATGGGTATGTTTTTTTTTTTCTTAAGTGTTCGTCCGGAGGGGGGTCTGCTTGATTTCGGGGGAGAGAGGCGGTTGTGCTAACTTTGAAACGGTGCAGAGCCGGATTATTTGAAAATGGCCGACTACGAGGCTCGCGGCATACCGTACGGGCGACCTGCCGAGGTTGACCTTCGCAACAACCACGCGCAGTATATCTTCACCTGGTACGTTCGAGAAAGCAGGAAAAAAAAAAATTGGTCAATGAAATGAAATAGGCTCGGGGGTAGTAATACTGATGCAAAAAGCAGGTATAGTCTGGCCGCGGCCACGTCCGTCATGCTCTACCTCGTCATGAAGAAGCCCTCGTCCGACATTGTCCGCCGCGTTCGCGCCACGCGCACCTTGTAAAAAGGAGAAGAAAAGCAAATCATGGCTAGGCCCAGGGAATAGAAGAAAAGACCAACCCATATATATGTACATTACAATATAAACCTCCAGGAACAATCATGAACCCTCGGATGCATCGTCGTCATCGTCGTCGTCGTCATCGTCATCGTCATACTGCGTTAGGCTCTGGTGCCGCTTCTCCTTTATGCTCGGCGGCATCGGCATGCGCAGCTCCTGGAGCAGTTCGCGGGGGAGATGCCTCTGCGCGAGCGAGAAGAGCGTAGCGTTGCTCCCGATCTGCCTCTGCCTGGTTTCAAAAAAAAAAACCCTTCATCAGCACATATACATATAAAACACACCGAACCCAAAACGCCTCCCGTCCAAGTCCGTGAAAAAAAAAAACGCACCTCTTCATCAGCGTCATCACGTCACTCTCTTCAATCACCGTGCGCTTCGCGTGGTCCGCGTACGCCCCCAGGTCGTCGCCCAGCTGCTCGAAGAACCAGTCCGACGCCTGCGCCAGCGCCCCCAGAACGTCCGACGACAGCCGGTGGTTGCTCAGCCCGGACGTCCGCACCGCGCGCTGCGCCACCCGCCGCACGAACGCCGGCGGCAGCGGCGGGTACTCGGTGCCGTGCCGCGAGAGGCGCTTCGTCCTCGCCCGCGCCCGCGCCCTGCGCCGACGCGGCGCCGCCGCCGCCGCCGTGGCTGTCGTCGCGTCTGCCGGGTCGCTGTCCTCGCCTGCGGAGACGATGTCGGGCATGGCTTGGTCTCTGCGGCGGCCGGCTTCGACGTCTTCTTCTTCTTCTTGCTCATTATCTTGCTGTATCGTAGTCGGTTCTTCCGCATCCATCATCTCCCTCTCTCTCCCGTAATCATCATCATCGTCGTCGTTGTTGTTGTTGTCGTCGTCGTACGCGGGAATCTCCTCCACCTCCTTCCCGGGATCCTCGGGGATAAACGAGATATCCCCCCTCGTCCCCCCGCCCGCCCTCTCCGCCGCCGACGCAGACACGACTGGCAGCGGCGACGTGGCCGCAGAGCCGTCCGCGGGCTCCGACATCATGAACGTCGTCTGGTCCGCCATGTCTGCCGGCACGCCCATGGTGAAGCCGCTCTCCCTGCCCAATGCAGTGCGCATCGTGGCGTCGTTGTCGAACCTAGGTCGCCCCGGTAGCTGTCAGCAATCATCCTCCCATCTTCGTCCATCCCCGAGGCCGCCAAGCGAAGCACATACCGCTCAAACGCCGCGGCGTTGTCCGCCGCCCTGCCGCGCAGGTCCTCCAGCAGCTCGCCGGGGAAGAAGTCCGACGGCCGGCCCGTCGTCATGTCCATGGTCTGCTCGTTCGGGTCGAAGTAGTCGCTCACGTGCACGCTCCCCAGGCTGCCGCGCGAGTATCTCGACTGCGCCTGCTCCCGCGGCAGCTCCACCGAGCGCACCGTGTAGTTCGTGTGGTTATCGTCCGGTATCGCCGACAGCCTCGGCGGCCGCAGCTCCATCGTGTCCTCCTCCTCCTCTTCCTGCAGCGGCAGTGAAAGCCTCGGTGGGGGCGGCAAGTCCCCATCATCATCATCATCATCCTCCCCCTCCTCTTCCTCATAATTCTCAGCCGGCCCAAAATCAGCCTCCTCCTCCTGTATCGGCCCTACACTCGACGGCGCCTCCGCCCCCACCCCGCCAACTGCCGGCGACGAGCTCGCCACCACCTCCCTCGTCGAGGGCGCCAGCCGCCTCGCCAGCTGGTTGAGTATGTTCATCGGCGTCTGGTGCTGCTCGCGCAGGCTGCGCCGGCGATTCCTGCCCGGCGTGAAGAGTGCAGCCCGACGCTGCTCGAGCGCCCTCCTGGCGGCCGTCGCGTGCGGCGTCGGCGGCGCGTTCTTGCCGCCGCCGCCGCCGCTGGTGTTTGCGCCCAGGCCACGACGCACAGAGTTGGCGAGCTCGCGCGGCCCGGTGCGGTCGAGGGGCGTGTGCACCGACGCTTCGCCGGTCCCGCTGGCACGGTCGGAGGGCGTCTCCTGGGGTAGGGCGGTGCGCGCCGCCCGGTTGGGTCTCGTCGTCGGCGTGTCGGCCATTTTTGTTGTGAGGTCCGAATCCGTGTCCTTCTCCCCGGAAGCAGGACAGTTGTTGCTTGCTTGCCTAAGGCGCGTGCGCGTGGACACGGGTGAAATCAGCTCATCCCACTCTCTTATCTCTTCGGCTTTTGTTTTGAGATGTCTTCTTTTAATCGGTAGCCTGTGTAGAGATCGCGACGTAGCGGATTGTGTTTAGGTCGATTGCAGAAACTTGGGCCTGACTAGCTATAGTAATGTCGAAGCCTCGGGGCGAGAAAGCTGGGAGACGCGATGACCATCATCACGGACCCACTTTCAGATGCCGACGCGGCGACGCCATATAAATTAAACGAGACAATCTACTGTAGGAACGTGGCTGATCTTCTAGATCGTTCCCAACATGGAACTGCCAGTAAATCGCCATATATCATACGCGAACCCATCTCCAGCATTATCACATGCAGCTCGTTCGTCCGTGCTCGAAGTCGCTTCCCGGAGACGGCAGAATCACACCTCGGAGCTATACGAAGATCATTATCGAGCCTGTGAGCCCGATTTGTCTAATTCTTTTTATCCATGATTGATAGTCATACTTTTATATATACATACTTCCAAGACAGTCACAGTCCCGACATAAATTATATACTATGATCGCTTGCAAACCCAACACGATCATCATTTACTGCTGAAAGTTCTTGTCGTGGATCCAGCGGTTGACAAGGTCCAAGATGGGCTCGGGCTGATCCATGGGGACCAAGTGGCCTGCGGCATAGATGCGCGCAAATGCCAGACCCTTGGCGTTCTGCACGGTGCCATAGGCGTTGCCGTCACCTCCCGACGACAATGTGAGGTCTTGGGGCTTGGCAGCCTTAAAGGCGCTCTGGCCGGGCCACTCGAGCGCATTGGTCCAGGCGCGCTGACCGAGCCAGTTGCAGATGAAGTCGGCATCGCCAGCATACACCAGCACCGGCACGCCTTTGGCGAGAATCTTGGGCACGTTGAGGTGGACGGGCAGCATATCGTCGCCAGTCTGATGGAATTGAGAGTTGACCTCGTCGTCGCAGTTCTCGAAGCGGTTAACCTCCACGTTGAGAGCCTCCATGACGTTTTTCTGGTTCAGGTATTGCTGGACATAATTCATGCCCACGTAGCAAAGGCCACCGCTGTTGGGCTCGCACGGCTTGCGCACGTCGTAGGGGTTTGCTCCGGGTGCCTGGTAGTAGCCGCTCGTAACGCGCGAGCAGACCCCGGAAGCGGCAGTGCAGTCTTGAGCGTTCTGGGTGTTGTAGCACTGCTTGATGGCACTCTGGCAACGAGGTACGGCGTTTCGCATGGCCTGGCATGTGCCCGAGCCGACAGTGGCGTTCCAGCCGCCCTTGCCGCAGGCCATATCGGGATACTGCGGATACTGGTTGTAGGCGTCGGTAAGGCCGTTTCCAATCAGTATGCTCTTCAGATTGATACCGCTATCCGAGTGGGAGAGGATCTCGGCCGCATCGTCCGGAATGTAATGGCCGGCATAGGACTCGCCGGCAATGTGGAAGTCTTGCTTGGCATACTGGGGGAACTGCTGGAAAAAGAGCTTCAGGAGGGCGTAAATGTCCTTGCTAGCGGCAAGGCTGGTGTTGACGTCGGCGCCGTAGGAGAAGCCGGTGTTGACGGGTTGGTCGAGGAAAAGCACATTGGCGCGGTTGTTCCATGAATTGGGGTTATTGACAACCTTGATATCCGCAGTCACCTTGGCAGGGCCGAGCTCGAAGAAAAGGCCAGTCATGGAAGAGCAGCCGGGCCCACCGCTGAGCCAAAGAACGACGGGATCATTCGCAGGGTCATTGCGCGACTCGAAGAACCAGTAGAACAGGTGCTTGTTGGCGTCGTTGTCATCGAGGTACCCAGCATACTGCTTGACCTTGTCAACGCCGAGGGTCGAGGGGTCGACACTCTTGCCACGCAGGCTATAATTCGAGAGCGAGGCAGCACTGGTCGACGCGGCGTCACGGCGACTGATCTCGGAGCCCTCGACGATGTAATCCCAACTCTCCTTGGGGCGACGTTGATAGGTTGGCTTGGCCAGGACCGTCGAGGCGAGGCCAAACAGGAGTGCCGTAGACAACCGCATGGCGAGAGGCGATGATGATGATTATGCTTATGCTTATGGTGATGGCAGGGACAAGAAAAGTACACAGTCGAGAGAGTTTTATCCGAATCGACTTGGGCTCAGTCTCTGGCTCCTACAAGGCCTCGGGGGGCATGAGCAGAGCAGGAACGAGGAGGCTTATATACGTACGGCAACCGGCAGTTTTCCCACCTCTCACCTGCTCCAACAGGCAACGGCAGCTAACTAACCCACAGGTATGGAGGCGCCTTGAAGGAAAATAAGAGGACCGGATGGGTCGAGTTACACGGCGGGTGCATTATGCGCAGATCAACCCCCGCGCGCGCAAAGGAACGAGGGCTCGATCGGGAAGGACAGCTTTGTTGGGCCGAGTCTAGTCGGTACTCTTTTAGAACCGCCCGCCTCACACCCGAGGCTTCATACCCGAACGATGGCGTCCTCCCCTTTACGGCCAGTCGGAAAGCCGGAAAGTAGCCTCGAGAAGAGAGGGGGGGGAGGGGTCGCCACCTTGATGTCAAGCGTAGAGTAGAGAGCCGCCCAGACTGGTGGAGTCTGAAGAGGAGGCTTCTTGCACGGCACCCACCGATGCCACACAGGATAACACGGGGCGTGCACATGTACATAGATGTGCATGTATGTATGTGCCATGATTGTTTGTTTGATGGCGCTGTGATGAAAGGATTTCGACGGTCATGGTGAAACGACGATTGTTTGTTGCTGTCTAGGCAGACTGCGACCCAATGTACAGTGCAAAATCTACCATCTGTCGCTTGTGTCAGCTGATGGCTGCCTGTTTGCATTGTGCATAGACGCCAGGCAAGGAAGCTGTGCAAACACAACACAAAAGTTACGAATTTCGGGGCCCGGTCACCCGTATACCCGTTCTGCCATGTCTCGGAGCAGATGCGCTGCAGTCGGCATCACAATTACAATTACAATTACGATTACAATTTAGCAGACGGAACGCAGCACCGCATTTACTAGGTTTTCGTGGTGGAGACGTCAGCGCCGCTTGATACTTGCCGATCGGTGGGACGCGTCGGTCATGGCCTCCAGTGGCGCCGCCCATCCCCTCAAGGGGCGGACAGAAAAAACAGCCGGCCTGGGCGCTGTAGAAGTCAAGGTGTAGCGGCAGCTTTTTTTGGCCACTGCATGCCCCTCCCCTCCAGGCATCAAGGGCAAGTGGATAAGAGGGAGAATAGAAAAAGACCATCACGTCGGCTATCAACCGAGACAACTCAGTCACTTTTTTTGTCCATTGTCTTCTACCTCCCCTGGGCCCTCCAGCCACAAAATTACGGCCGTCACAGTTTCAGGATCGTATATGTATAGTAATGACGGGATCAGTAAGGCTGCCAAGGTCTCGGCTAGATGCACCCAGACAAGGGTGCAGACACCGCATACATTATGTTTATACATATTTCGGGCTTCACGAGTCACGACATAGTCATACAAATTGTTACTATTGCCACGCTCCAGGCTATCATGGGCGACTTGCTACCAATCTAAAGTCTATATACAAATTAATCGATAGCGCCACCTAAAGCCACGACTCATAAAAGTCAAATTTCTCTCTACCTGCCTTGCTTGCCGAGATCTAATAAGTAGAGCCGGAGGACGAAAAAAAAAAGAAAACAAGAGAGAAAAAAAGAGCTTTAGACCTAAAATCCTCACGGCTATCCGGCTCTGCAGCCTACCATTCATGCCGTCAACAGCGCTTCAAGTCATGCTACCTGCCCAACTCAGCAAGTTCTGCTTATCGCTATCCGCAGAGTTTGACCCAACTGCCAGACCCCCCATGCTGATCTCTTTGGGCAAGAATGACGGTTTCACGGCCGAATCGCCATAGGATAAATATTACGTATGACTGCTCCCCTGACGAGGAGACGCTGACACTAGCAAGTCTACAGCCTGTAAGAGCAGCGGATCTACCACCACTTTCCGCGTCGAACAAGGTCGGTGGTTCGACTATCTCTGCATCGAAGCGCATGTCCCTGGCTGTTTGCGGCGGCTTAAAAATAACCGTTTGTTACGCAAACCTCGCATTCTGATACGGCAGAAGATATCCAGGGGTTGCAGTGAACCAGCCAGCGTACGTGGTTTTTTTTTTTAAATTTTATTTTTGTTGATATGTGTATAGGGTAGGCGCAGCCTGGGGAGGCTTTCCGCCACTTGTTTGTTGCGCTACGGTGGTTCAAAGACTACAATGAATTTCGACTCAGTCATTTTCGTCAGCCTTTTTTACATGTTAATCGGCTAATGTAGACGCGGGCATTGTATGCCATCGTGCTCGATTCGGACCGCGCCGCGGTGGACCTTGTGGCCCAGTCTCTGGTTAGCCGACTTTCGTCCTTGGCCCCTGAAGTCAGAATGTCTTGTGCCAGTATCTTCGCGAAGACTCTAGTAGTTATTATATCTCACCATATATAACCTACTACTGTAGCACATCGTCACGTCCATATGGGTGCCACGGACAGAACTTGCCTTCGCATGGATCCAACGCGCACAGGACCAGCACAATTCTTAAAGAGCTCGCCCTCCCATCCAATAGCGCGCGTCGGCACACGCCAGAGAGAAGCTCTCATTGATAAAGGCCGGCATATTTTGTACGTCTTATTAGATATGTAGTCTTGAAGTTCGAATGTGGCTGCTGGTAGGTCTGAGTGACCCCAAGGATGGAGAGTTTACCAAGCTTAGCCTCCAACAGTCGTATTCCTGCCAGCACGGATCCAAACAATGATGACCTTGTTCTCTTCAGAGCCTGGCGCCATTGCCGACATTGACGCTAGGATATATGGTAGGAACCGCAAGCTCAATGTGACCGAGCCCGACGATGGGTGATGACGGAAGCTGTTGACACGCTTTCAACTTCTGGAAAGCTAGAAGGCTGGCCGGTTACCATCTACGCAAGTTTTAACGTAGAGGGGCGAAGAAGAATTTACCTGGGATTTGGCTCACTTCAGCTACACGAGGTCCCTACTATGGCCGCAATCGCATGCTTCCATATTTGGCCTCTCGAGTCTCTTCAAAGTGCAAAAGTGCGAAATCTCAAGAAACTTGGTCGTATTCGTGGAGTTGTTGAAGGATCGTCTCGAAGGTAATGGGTATCTTATGCGTGATAGATTGTACATTTCTACGTTCCACCCCCCGGAGTCGAGGACTGCCTATACCTGTTCTAAAAAGAGCTGACTCGAAAACGCAAGACACCTGTCGGTTTTCGCTTTACTGTTAGGGACCATGGCGAGCCGACAATGAGACTCGAGCAGACCTACCGGGGGAGGAGGCGGGATTGATTTCGTGTAGGACTTTGACGGATTTTCGCCTGCCGCACACTGTTGTCAATGCGATCCTCACCATTCTTCTCCCGCGTACCGTGTTTATGTGCACTTGTATAAACAGGTTCGGGATACCCCATCATCCGTAGACGCGATGCCGAGTCAACCTGCTGATCGACGGCTCGCTATTGCTATCGCTAACTCTGGATTCTAAGTATCTCATTCATCGCGATAGACTACGGCTATCGACCCTAGACGGTAAAATGTCTGAGGTAGCAACACGAGGAATATTGCCATGACATGCAGGATTCTTACAGGCTCACTGGGTAAGACTCTGGTCTTTGCACGGGGGATTTCTTGACTTGGACGCAAATAATCCGTCGCGATACGAAGAAATGGCAAGGAAAGCTGCTGCTCTACTCCCTAAACAACAACCCGATCAAACAGCCGCAGGCCCATCAGCCAATGAATCAGTCAGCATGGCAGCGGCTGGGTCCATCCATCGGAACGAGTGGTCAGAAAGCGACCACCAAGCGCCGGCTGTTCGCCTCGCGATGTCTGGTCAGCCAATGAATGACAAGTACATTTGATGAAGGAGCGCAGCCAAAAATCAACGCTACGGAAATTTATTCAGTTCTGGCCGACAAGGTACGGCGATCTTGGTCGACAAAATAATGCGGTCCATCGCGGGCAGTTTGCTACCTTGACACCGGCGCTGATCGGCCGACGCGGTGGCCCAGGCGGAACGAATTATCCAGCCGTGGTATGATGGCGGCTGAGTTGTGCTTGGCGATGCCATCACCACGGCCGAGGCACAACTGGACTTGCGGATGGGCGGGCGCTTACGTTGTGAATGCACCCGTGTCTGCGTCTCTCTTGCCCATGCGTGCGAATGACGCATGACTTGGGAAGCATTTTCGAAACCAGGGCGGATGACGTTGCATGCAGACGGTTGCCATTGTTGCGGCTTGGTGTCGGGGTTTGAAAGGAAGCGCGGGCCGCATATTGTGAATGTTGAGGGGTAGCAGGTCATGATTATGATACAAAGGCAAGTTAGTACTGTATGTAGCCCCTGCTAAGTACTGTAGGTACTAATTGAACGACTTGTAGTTACCTCTACCAAAGGAGCTACTATTGTCGTTTGAACTATTGTGGCAACACAGAACCTTGCCTCCCCAGTACCACTTCGCAATGTGCTACTACCTGGCGTTTTAACATGCAATGCATACACGATACTGACACCAGGTATATATATACGTACGGTATGTGCTACAGCAAGTACCTCAACTATTATGGTATCTGAATAACAGCTCAATATAGTACCTTTTGCGTCTTGTCAGTCGCGGAGGGAGAAACAATGGTGGCCGCCCAAATTCGACACGGCGCTCCGATACTGTAGATACTAGGTACGGTACTAGTACTACTTATAATAATGTCAGGCAATTAGTATCTGGTAGGTAGTAGGCACAGCTAGTAGGTACAGTGCCTGTATACAGTAGTGGGAGTACAGTGCAGAAGTCAATCCTGGTTTCTTAGCGCTTTGTACGGTGTCTTGACTGAGCCACCCTTGCGCCGTACCAAGCTTAACAGTAAGCCGTCGCGTCCAGCAACGCAGTACAAGGCTACCTTAGTACTAGGTACTAGCAGTAGTAGTACCTCTGTAACAAGGCATTCATCAGGTGCTGGTTGACCAGTGCTTTTAGTGCCACCAGCTTCAGCTCCTCCCATGGCTCGGTATAACTCTGCAGTTCCATCTCAATGCGTCCACTTGCTTCCCGTCTCTGATGCAATCTTGAAGGAAAACGCCCCAGTGCCATCATCAATTTGCCCGTCTTCATTTCCCCCTTGCACGTCCATTGCACCTTCTGCTAGCCAGCTTCGTATCCAGCAAGACTCGCTGCCATCTTCTTGCGTTTCCCGCCGTATCCTCGAATTGAACCCCCCCCTTTTTGGTTGTCAAAGATCACTCGACACACGACATTTCGACGCTCGACGTTGCTCCGAAAAGGCCTGGCCGCCTGCATATAACATTAGAGTCCCCGCGAGCATTTTTACAACTCCATACCTCCTCAAATCATCTGCCATGGCTCAACCAGGAGTCCAGTCACTCAAGGCGTGTTCCCTGCTTGAAGCTCCGTGCATCTCGTGCTAACCATGATGCAGTGCGTCGTGACCGGTGACGGTGCTGTCGGCAAGGTTGGTCATTCATCCCGAAGCTTTCCAGTCGAATCTTGTAAATGCGACCCCTGCTAACATTTTGCAGACATGCTTGCTGATTTCATACACGACAAATGCCTTTCCCGGCGAATACATCCCGACGGTGTGCGTACCCCAGTCGATCGTCGCTCTCCATCCTGCGCTACTAACTTTGCGACCCCAGTTTCGACAACTACAATGCCAGCGTCATGGTTGATGGCAAGCCCATCAGTCTGGGTCTCTGGGATACCGCGGGCCAGGAAGACTACGAACGACTTCGGCCGCTATCGTACCCTCAAACCGATGTCTTTCTGATTTGCTTTTCCGTGGTCAGCCCTCCGTCTTTTGACAATGTCCGCGCCAAGGTACGTACATGATGGAGAATTCTGAGAGGGATTCGCAGTGTCTGACTGAGTTTCGTCCATAGTGGTACCCCGAAATCGATCACCACGCGCCTAATATTCCCATCATCCTAGTGGGCACCAAGCTCGACCTTCGCGACGATGCGGGTACTCTAGAGTCCCTGAGGCAGAAGCGCATGGAACCCGTTTCTTACGAGCAGGCACTCGTTTGTGCCAAGGAAATTAAAGCTTACAAGTACCTCGAGTGCTCTGCTCTGACGCAAAGAAATTTGAAGAGCGTCTTTGACGAGGCCATCCGGTGAGCATAAGTTTCCAGCCCGTGGTAAACGAAGAACCTAACATCGGACAGTGCCGTTTTGAATCCCCGACCCCTCGCTTCCAACAAGAAGAAGACCAAGTGCTCCATTTTGTAGACGGCTGCCTAGACTGTCTGATGTCGACGGCCCTCGCCACGCCCCGATGCAACTCTACGATCCGCAATGGTACACAATGCTAATATGAGAACTTGCGGCTGGCTGCGACGGGCGCCTATCACTGATACTGGAGTCCATGTGGTATGATGGGGCCGCTGCAACGAAATAGACCAGTGTTTTCCAGCGAGATACCAGACGGGCCTCGACCTCGCAATCCGAGTGCCTGATGATTTTTGTTGTCGTTTCACAATTCACTTTCCTGGCGCATTCTTTTAATTTGCGGAGGCTTTAACATTTCTTCTTTATAGTTTTCCGCACCCCTGTTCTAACTTGTGCCTCCTTGTTGATGCCTATACGATTTAAATACAAATTACATTTTGGTTTCTTTGGACTTGATTTTCAAGAGTCTATCATGCGTGCGTAGGTTCCCGGCTTTAAAACGCAAGGCTGCCTACATGTTATGTAGGGATTGGTCGCAAACATGAGGTTTGTGTAGTTCAAGAGATGTATGTTCAAATGGCGCAATGTACAAAATGACCAATTGTTCTATTCAAAGCCCTGTCGCAGGAGGGAGAAAAAAAGAAAAGCGGGATCGCCCATATTCTAGAAGTCCTTCAATATATATATGCCTTGCTCAGCTCACCTTCATCGTCTGCCGCGACCTCCGCGCGCGCCGTTCCGGCCGCGTCCCCTACCGCCACCTCCCCTGCCACCACCACCACCACCACGACCTCCCCTCCTCCCGCCGCCCTGGTGCTGCCTCTCCTCCTCCATCGGCGCGTCGCTGCCCATCTGCGCGCGCCGGCTCGGGTGGACCTGGTCGTCCATGTGCTGCTGCTGCTCCTCCGTCGTGCCGTCGGCCTTGGCCGCCGCCCTGGTCTCTGTTTTCTCCTTTTCGATGCGCTTCGCGCGGTTCTCGTCGAGCTTGCGGTTCTTTTCGCGAATCTTTTCCTGGCGGTGCGCCGTCTTGCCGCCGCCTCCGGCTCTAAGGGGTATCATGTCAGTAAAAGAGAGAGAGAGAGAGAGAGAGAGAGAGGGGAACCAACGTACGTCAGCTCGACATTAATCTTGCGCGCGGCAGACTGGCCGTCGTCAAACATGCTGTGGTGGAAGCGGTCGAGGCAGGTGCGCTGCGTCCAGACGTTGGCGAATTCGACAAAGGCGATGCCCTTGCAGGTGACGCGGGCGTCGGTGGCGGCGCGGTCGGTCAGGCACCGCACGGCGATGGGGGAGAGGGAGGAGAAGTGCGCCGAGATGCTGGCCGCGGTGGCGGTGTAGGGGAGGTTGCCGACGAAGACGATGTGGCGGTCCGCCTTGCCGCCGCTCTCGGAGGCGTCCGGGCCGGCGGCGTCGGCGTCGTCAATGTCAAGGTCGATGCCGTTGCTGGCGCCGCTTGGGATGGCGTCCTCGGGGCTGGGGGATTCTGTGGTTGCTGCTGCTGCCGCTGCCGCCGCCGCCGCACTCTTGTCCTTTTTCTTGTCCGACTTCTTTGACGACTTCTCCTCCGCCTCGCCCTCGGCGGGTTTGCTGCCCTCGGAGCCAGTCTTCTTATCCTTCTTCTCCTTCTTTTCTTTTTTGCTCTTCTTTGGCTTGGGCTCCTCCGTCTCGGCCGCGGCGGAAACATGACCATTGACCTTGGTCACGGCGTCGTCGTTGTCGTCGTCGTCGTCGCCGTCCGCCTCGGGGAGATCCTGCAGGTCCTTGAGCTTGTCCTTCTTCTCCCTGCGGCTCTCCTTCTTGTCCTTGCTCTTCTTCTTGTCCTTCTTGGCCTTTTTGTCGCCGGCGTCGTCCTCGCCTCGCTTCCGCTTCTTGCTGGGGACGACGGCCGCGTCGTCGCCGTCGTGGGACCGCGCGGGCTTCTCGTCCGTCACGGCCTCGGCCTCTTGCGCGCGTTTGCTTTTCATCCTTGGAGGGGTTGGTGGGGGAAATAAAATAAAGAATTTCCCGCGGAAGAATGGCCAAGCAATTGGCTTGTAGAACTTTTGCTTTGAATACTCTTTTTTTTTTTTTTTCCCTTGCCGTCTTGGGGGAGCCAAAATTTCGAAAAAGTTTCAGTGGAGCGAAGCCCGATTGGTCGTAGCGGCGCCGGCGCGCGGAAGACCCTTGGACCTTTTTTTTATTCTTTTTTTTTTTTTATTTTTTTTTATTCTTTACTATTTCATGTTGTCTTCTTGGCCGGACCTCGCTAGCCGTTATTCACAACTATCGATGAGTACGGTCGATGCGTGTGGCCCCTTATTCACAAACAGGCATCCTCCGCGTCTCGCGACATTATATGGCGTTTTTCGATGTTAAAATTACGGAAATGTTCCCATGATGATAAACGTCTGCTATCCGTTCTATTTCACGTCTCTCATCTGCGCCTGAGTAATAACCATGATATCCTGTTGCCCTTAGCCACATGTGCTGGGAAATACTATCAATTCTTCGTCATGTTACACTCTAATGGGGATATCTTTCATGTATGAGCCCTTAGTCTCGAACTGGCTGCAGTAACATTATTGCGAAAACAGTTCTGGCATAGCCTAATTCAGAGACTCGCTGCGTACCATTGACAGTACTCATTAAGCCGTACACACATTGAGCACCACTAAACTTAGAAGCACTGGCTCTTTGAGTCGTAAAGTCTTGTAGAAAGATGATGTTATTGTCGCTAGACATCTATAGTAGCCAATCATTCCTCCACTGTCGGACAAAAAAAAACCATCAGCCCGAGCAAACTTGATTCATCCAGACCCCATCGTTACGGAGGAGCGCCACGGGTCGAATCCCTCTGCCTGGCCAGTTGGTGAAGCCGCGTCGCATCTATTTGCAGTAGTCGTCGCAGGACAGGCCGTCAGGAATGCAGATAGACTTGCACTTGTTGCCGCACCAGCTGCAGCTGGCGTTCTCGTTGGTGATGCAGGATCCCTGTCCGATTGTGCACTCCTTGCCGACGTGGACGCACTCGCGGCAGCGCTTCTGGAGACTGAGGGTTCCATGGGGCTGTTGTTTCTGCGTGTCAGAAAGCATTCATTACTCGGCATGCGTAGCACCTTTCGCTCCAGTTCTTGTGGATGGGGAGATGAGAGAGGGTGCTCGTGAAGAGCACGAGTTGGGGAAGAGGGGAGGGGGGAAGGCGGGTGTCAACGTACAACTTCGCGAACAGAGGTGACACCATCGCGCTCAAAGACCTCGACGCCCACGGGGAGAACGTTGGGGTCGGCCGGGGTAGCAGCAACGCCGGTAGCGGCGGCAATGATGAGAGTAGCGATGGTGAAGATGTTGGTCATCATTTTGTGTGATTTTCTTTGGAAAAAAAGTTGTTGGTATTTTCTTTAGTAAGAGTTGAAAGTAGTTATGCTTGCTTGGAATGAAATCTTGGATTGATTGTTTGATGATGAAGCAGATTCGGGCGGAATGTCGTTTGCCTTTTATACTTTTTTTTTTCTGGAAAGGCTTGCTGGCTTCATATCAAACAGAGGTTTACTAGGTTAGATACAACGTGACGGCTTCAAAGCCGCTCTGAAAGACCCCGTCATCCATGTTTGATCATCGTCCAGAAGAAACAGAAGAAGCTCTACATCATCATCGACAGTCTCACTGTCCGAGTCGAGAGCATGTTTGAGACGAGCATCTCTAGGCTGCACTCATATGGCCCCCTGGTTTGCAAGCCTCTCATCATTTCTTTTGGCAAAGAACAGCACAGGCTTGGCGTCATTTACGTAAGTCTTCATATGCCTACTTCTGGCTGTGAACGAAGAATATCACGACGAGATCGTCTGTCGTCGAGAAGATCATGGCTAGACGGGGGCACGCGCCGGATCGCCTCTCTCCCCCCTCGGCGTCCTGCTTAGCTAGACTAGAGAGCAGCAATTTTGGTCAATCACCGCGAGCAGGCAGCCAAGATACAGAAGTAGTAGTCAGACGATGGGGCATGCAGCACGGCACGTGGGGGACAAATTAGACCGCCTGCTCCTAACCGCTCGCATAGTTTCGCCTTTTAGCTACCATGACCTCTCCTCCACTATAAACATGTAAATAAAATCCTTTAAAAATCGTAGAATGCTTAAACAATGCTATTTAGATCTCTTAAATTTTTACCATAATTCATTAGAAGAAGTATATATGTATATGTATACTCTTACAGCATGTCTAAGGCTCTCTAACCTACGCAGTGCTGAGAGTGGGCGAGCTATTCTGTCCCCCATATTCATGGATTCACTAGTATCCACTCTGACGTGTGGAGAGAAGGTCTCGCGGGGACGACTGCGCAGCCACATAGCTCGTTCATGAGGGAGAAGCAGTGCTATTGGTGTCACAGAGGACGCATGACCCGCGCTGAGTGCATAAGCAGTCAATATCGACGCGGATCAAACGGGCCATACATACCCACACAAGGCACAGGGATCTAGGCAACACCATTCTTAAAGCTTGTGCGCCAAGACATGAGAGAGAGACTCGAAACGAATGACGCGTAGGAGGAATCTTCCTATTGAAAAAGAGCATCATGCGGGGTGATTGTCTGGGTCTACCTCCTGGGCGCCCTGCCTCGGGCCAGATGATTATATGTTGAAGAGGCTACAGACTGACTTGCTCTCTCTCGCCTCAGACAAAGTGTTTGTACCTTGTACCTACGTTTCTCGGGTATCATATCTGGACTTTCTTTGCATTCGACAGGCCGAGTTACTAATCGCATCCTGCCGCATCAACAAGGGGTAGGAACGGCTACGTTCGACGCTTTGCTCAGCCTTGAGTCGTTATAAGCTTGACAGGGAAGTCGGGTTATTTTGACAATTTTAGTTCCACGGGTGCTTATGCCTGGCCTCTTCGGCTCTACTTTCTACCCCGCCTCGTAGGTAGATCAACTTCTGCCCTTACCCTTTCTTGTTATACTGACAGGCACCGGCCCATGAGGCCTGGCGGCCGCCCATCTGCTGCCAACTGATCCTTCGCGCGCGGGACGGGCACGCGTCAGCGGGAACCACTTTCTTCTTCAGAGGACAATGAACAGGCTAAAAGTACAAGGTCAAGTTTTGGGCGTTGAGCAAGACGGAGATCATCTCCAAATCGCTTCACCGCGGTGGGGTTCGGCAAGGGCTGTGAATCCTGCGATCCATCATGGCAAGTACCGTCGTACGTGTAGTTCGCCTCGGCCGAGCAGATGACGTAGAGAGGTGTTCATCGGGTGGTGAGATGGCGAGGACGCGAAGAGGAAACAGAGGCTGAACCGCCGTGGATTTACTGACTCTGGCCATTTTTAGGCGAATGTGGGTTAGTCTTGAGAAAGAGCGTAAATGTGTTTTGGTCTCGGCGGTGACGGAGGTAACTGCGATGGGGAGCGACGCCGTTGACGACTCGCTAAGTTAGGCTCTGTCTGAGAAGTGATTTTCTCCTCTGGTGGTATGGACCGGACGCTACTCCTCCGATGAGCCGGGTGCATCCATGTGTGGGAAGGGCCCAGTTTGCTCTTTGTATCTGTATTGAGATTGACCCGGTCGCCGCTTGGGGCCGCTCGGGGTGAAGAAGCAGTCATACGGTAGAGCGAGCGTGACTGGCCCTTTTTTCCTTTTCCGGTTCTCGCCGCGGGGAAAGAGGTAGAAGGATATATAGCTGATGAAACAAACTACTCATCATCAGATGATGCCACAGATCTTCATCCGGGGTACATTTTTTTTTTTCGGGTTGGTGGTCGGACCCGTCCGCCGGAAAGGGTTATTTCGCCTGAAGATCGGATCCGTGTGTGGCTGGCCAGGCCCGCGCGGCGAAGGCTGTGTTAGCCCCCATTTTGCGAAATTTGTCCTGTTCACCCTTCATCTAGCTAGATTGGTGGTGCTCCCCTCCATTGTGAAGCTTTTTTTTTTTCGACTTGACTATAACAGGGCTATTATATCGGTGAGGGCTTTGACTGCGATGACCATGCATACGCCATCTTGCATAAAGGTAAGCCGGCCGCAACAAAAAAAGAAAACAACGGGAGAGGGAAAAAATACGATTTTTTATATAACGTCTCGTATGGGAGGACTTTGTTCTCATCATATGTAATAAAAATCTTGAAATAATCCATTCTCGAGTTTGATATGTAGAGTGAAATAGCGACCAGCAGCGGCTTGAATTGCCGCCACTGATGAGAGGTCGCACCTTTCCCTGCGTCGTGTAAATGGCGGAGAGTCATAACTCATCAGTTTCTACATAGTTTTTTTTTTTTTTTTTTTTTTTTTTTTTTTTTTTTTTTTTTTTTTTTTTTTTTTTTTTTGTTTTGTGAACGACAACCGGTAATCGAGATGTCGAGCTGAAGCACTTGGAATATGCTTTGACGAGGCAGTGCCATGGTAGAAGGGGGTATTATACTATATCTGGTAGTGCGGCGGGTCGTGGTTTCTCACCGGAAAATATAGGGGCCCTGATGGGTTCTATTGATCGTGTCTTCTCGTAGATTTGTATAATTTGTATATACAATGTACCACCTCGCGGCTACCATGGTCCCCGGCCCACTGCATAACGGCCCGGCTTGCGGCCTCGGCCTCGGCATTAAGTTACATTACAACGAGGTACTGTAGCAACGGGCTCGGTCAGGAGCCCTAAAAGACGTATAACGCCTTCTGAGGATCCAAGGACGCGTTATACTGTATTAAGTTAGCCGTTGTAAGTTCTCGAGATAGTTTTATAGGTAGGCTTACCGCCGCGGCCTGCGCAGATGACCAGAAAACAGCATACAGTATTGCTAGTTTGTAATATAATATTAATACAAGCTACTATAATTAGATAGATTTTCCAAGTATCTTATATACTGTGGCATAATGTGTAGGCGATGGGATTGAACATCAAGCTCCTGGTCCTGCTGATCTTCCTTACATACACTCTCCAGATCAACTACCATAACCTTTCCCTTTACCACCAGAAATTTATCTAGCTTTAAGTCATTATAAATAAGCCCAAAATTGGTAAAGGCTCGAGGGATAACCTCGAGCTGCCGCTAAAAATCCTTCGCCGGCAGTGCGGTAGGACCCTGCTTACACAAGGGCATGCCCTCCAGACGCGAAAGCACGATCGAGGGTTCATTGTTGAGTTCTGCATCCCCTGAGAAGCATGGCATAATGCAACCCTGCAGCGGCTCAAGTCTCTTATACATGACCTTTTCATTGACAAACTCATCGTCCCAGTCGGGTTTGCGAGTCTTGAGAACGAGACGTCCGGGAAGGTAGAATTGGGGTGGCAGCTGGTGCTGCATGATCCTAAGAAGGAAGCCAGGCAGGAGGCTCAGGCCTGCGGCGATACATTCCATAAATTCGGAGCGGATAAGGGTGATGTATAGGACATTGGCGTGGACACGGTCGACGCGCTCGGCCCGAGCCCGTAAGGGGCGAACCAGCAAAGGTGAACTAGACCGTAAGCTTAATTTCGGAACTGTCAAAGAAGAAGCAGACAAAGATTCAAACGTTTCTTACCTGTATTACTCTAGCAGCTATCGCTTCGTCCATCACAATATCAGGGACAGGCAAGTTTTTGTATGGGAAGAAAGGAGAGTATGCTTAGCGGCGAGTGCGTAGGTTTTCCTTCCCCTTTATGTATTTCTTTCTCTCTACGACCATTTTTCCATAATACGATGTATATCTAGTTGTGGTGGATGGCCCCTGAATTTAGCAAGTCTGCCTGGTACAAGCTGTGGAATTTACTAACTAGATAGTCGTGAGAGGAGCGTACAGCTGTTAAGAAATGTATGGATTTTTTTTCTCTTAATTCAACCCTTTTATTCTTTTCTGTAATTAGAAGAAAAGGGAGGTAAACGGAACAATAGTACTAGTTAGCTGACGCAGCTGCGTTGACTGGCGTCTGACTAAGGTGCGGTCGCAGACAAGGACGCTGATTGGCAGCCCGTCCAACACACACAGGGCGACAGATGCTGTCGAGGAAACGTCCTTGCTGGCTAACATGTTTTTTTTTTTTGGCCTCAACATCCTTTTTCTCGTCCTTCTTAACCAAGATAGCAATCGCTACGAATCAACCAGAGTCGACCGACCGGACGGAAAACGAAGTTCCCATTTCGAACCAAAAAAAATAAAAATAAAAACACAAACTCGCCATCAGCAACAACACGTCACCCAAATGTCGTAAAGAAACCGACAACCAACCAACCCAGCCTCTCCGACCCCTCTCCATCGGACAACATGATCATCCGCGCCTCCAAAACCAGACTCATCCTCGCGCTCGCCCTCTCCTCCTACCTCGTCTGGCTGCTTCTCCTCCGCCGCGGCCCCCCGCCACGCGATGATGGCCACCACCACCCCCTCCCGCCGGTCGTCTCCTCCCCCGTCCCCGTTCCGCCCCTCGACTTCCTCACGGTCACCGACCCGGACGAGCGCCGCAGGAAGTACCTCGAGCACTACGCCTCCCCCGCCGCCCGCGACCTCTGCGCCTCGCACGGCTACCCCGTCTTCCCCGGCGCCGCCGCCGCCGCCGCGGCCTCCGCCTCCGAGCGCAAGGTCTACGACCTCATCATGGTCAACACCGAGCTCGACTTCCTCGAGATCCGCCTCCACGCCCTCTACCCCGTCGTCGACTACTTCATCATCGTCGAGAGCCCGCGCACCTTCCAGGGCAACCCCAAGCCCCTCGTCATCCGCGACGCCTGGCACCGCTTCTCCCGCTACCACGACAAGATGATCTACCACGAGCTCACGTTCCCCCGGGGCTTCAACCCCCGCCGCGCCTGGGACTACGAGGATCTCCAACGCGACGCCACCTTTGAGCAGGTCCTCGTCCGCCTCCGCGACCCCTCCCCATCCTCGTCATCGTCGTCATCCTTGCCGAGGGCCCCCAACGCCGGCGACGTCATCGTCGCCGCCGACGTCGACGAGATCCCCCGCCCTTCCTCCCTCGTCGTCCTCCGCACATGCAGCTTCCCCAGGCGCCTCACCCTCGCCTCCCGCTTCTACTACTACTCCTACCAGTTCCTCCACGACGGGCCGGAGTGGCCCTTCCCCCACGCCACCTACTACCAGGGCCCCCGCCGCACCCTGCGGCCCACCAACCTGCGCAACGCCGACGGCGGCGGCCTTCTGCCCATGCTCTTCCCCTCGCTGCGCCGCCGCGAGATGGGCCTCCTCCCCAACGCCAGCTGGCACTGCAGCAGCTGCTTCGCCACCGTCGGTGCCCTCCTCAACAAGGTCGCCAGCTTCTCCCATGGCTGGATGAACGCCGAGCAGTACCGCGACCGCGACCGCATCGCCGACGCCGTCCGTGCCGGCAGGGACATTTGGGACCGCCCTCAGGACACCTTCACCCGTATCGACGCCAACGCTGACGTCCCGCCCCTCGTCGCCGAAGAGCCCCAGCGCTTCGCCTACATGGTGGACCGGGACGGGCCCTCGGCCGGCTTCACAGACTATCCGTAACGGTGAAATCCAACTTCTTGCGCAGAATAAAGCGCACGACCGGAGCATTACCCTTCTGTCCTTACGCGTGGCCCGACTTTCTCATTTTCTTCTTGCCCAGAGGGTCAAGGCGCTGGCGCTATCTTCAAACAACTCTGTATCAACTTGTACACTTATGCATCATGTAGCCAATACCATTTTTGTTGTCGTGACTTGCATCTTATGATATGCGAATCCAATTTTGAACGTACATCAACCACAACTACACACCCACGAGAGGCGTTGGCAAGTCATGCCAGGAACGAATCTTACAGAGAGTGGCTGATACTTTTAACGTCATTGTACACCATGACCTAAATACCAAGCGAGGCTCATCATTGTATCGCAAATCCGAATCTTCATTATGCCTACAAAGTCTAATATGGCATCAGCCAGTTTGTAATCTGCTACTCTGAATTTGAGACCCATAATAAAAGTGGCATCCGTACCCATCTTCTCCCATGCCATCGAGATAACCATACTATAATGCCATAATATCCTTGACCCAATCTCACATCACATACCCTCCTTCCTTGCCTCGACTACCAATATACTGTCACGAAAAATTTGATACCACCAGAGAGATGCAAGCTGAAATGACAAAACAAGTTGGCAGCGACGTTCTCATGGCAGATGAGACCACAAGAGGCAAGTCGAAAGACGACGCAAGAGTTTCGACGGGATTTGTCCATGGAGGCACCGTCGGCTCTGTAGTGTTCTGCACACCAGACTTGAATAGGAGTGTATGATTGTTGGTGGGGGGCAATGACGTAGTGTGACTGTGCGACTCATGACTGGACACTCCCGACGTTATTCCGAGCCGATAACCATCTACGCGCGCACGTAGAGAGCCTTGCTTGTCTTGCGAAAGAGCTTCGGCCGTCTGTAAAGGCGTCTTCTCTGAAACCGTCAAGACTGAAGTGTCAAAGTTACCGTCGGCGTCAGGCTCAATGATTGTGACGAAAAGAACCGGTGGGCCACCAATAGGCAGCATCATTGTCGTCACAGGCGGCTGGCGCGACGTTGACATGCTCTTCCACGGCGTTGAGCTGATCCGAGATGGTAGTGGCACGGTTTCGATGCCCGGGATTTGACTTGTGCTATCACTGCTGGCCGTATTCTCGACACCGTATCCTGCTTCGGATGAAAGAAACGAGGTTGCGGCACTTGAAACTTTTTTATCAGAACTGGCAGAGAGCCGACTTGTTGCTGACGATAGCGCCGAAATACCATTTACAGTTTTGCTCGCGGCTTCGAATTTGTAACCGTAAGAAGGAATCGAGTACGCGGACGTGGACGACGCGCCCGGGGATCTCGAACTGACGGTAGACGAGAGTGAGCTCAGGGCAGTTGAAGCGCTAGAAGCGGCGGATATGCTTGATTCTGAACTGGTACGGGAGCCTCTTGAGGTGACTCCAGCAGCGGCAATGTCAGTATATTCGGGAGGTGGCGCAGGGGCCTTGGCATATGAAGGTAGCTCCATTGGGGTGAATGAACCATATGCTTGTGGATGTACATTTGTCGTGTAGGCTGGCGCTTCTTCTTGGTCAGAGGTGTCAACTGTCGCCGATAACCTTGGCCGTTTGCTTGTGGATTGCGAGATGCTTGAGGATCTTGTTGACATGCGGGATGTAGCACAACTACTTCCATCAGCCATAGCACTAGCTGCACTGCTCGATGAAGCAGAGGCTGTGGCTTGCAAGGAGGATGAAGACGGAGTAGCAGAAAGCTTTCCGAGCGAGGTAGCACTAGAGATTGAAGTCTCAGAATCGCAGTTCGTGCTCAAGCTCAGCAATCTACCCGAACTCGTGCGAGTGGCTGATGTTGTCTGTGCAGTTGCCGTGCCATTGGAGGCCGTGGAGGTAGTACGCGTAGGTAGCTGTGGGAAATGCATATTTGCTCCGTGAGTGCTATCTAGGGAATCAGGGCATGTACTTGAGTGTGAACTTGTGCTTGATGGTGTTTTAGCCTTGGTTTTTGTGGCTTCACAGGACAAGTCCTCTGACGATGAGGTAGTTTGGGATTTTTGGATGCTTAAGACAGACACCGTTGCACTCGTAGCTTTGATAGACTCATCGCCACATGAGGACGGAGTGGCACCGTGCGGATGGTCATTCCCCGAGGTTGGCTGTGCGGAATGTTGAGGTGTAGTCTCGCAAGCGCTGGGGTGCAATGTAGTTGCCAATGTCCCCGAGCAACCACAATTCATCGATCCTGGAACTGTAGAGTGGCGTGTAGTAGTGGTTGACGAAGCTTCACAGTCAGTGTCCATGTCTGGTCCAAGGGCAGAGCCATAGCCACCACCTCGGTTCTTTTGGCTGGTGGGCAATGCATTGCCAGAAGCGGTCAGTGGCCCAATGTCGCCGTGAGGTAGAGGTGGCCGACCTTGAAGCTGCGTCATTGTAGGACCATCAGATGTTTCAGGATCGACAGCAGTGGTAGCAGATCGAACCGGAACATCAGAGAAGCGAGGGGCTTGGGGGATGTGGGTGGCAAAGGTGGGAGGCGAGGAGAGAGACACAGTAACAACTCCGTCGGAGCCCGCATTGCAATCGACCGCGAGGGTGAACTTGTGATCAATGACAACATCGTGAGGATTCTCAGGGTTTGGGTTAGTCGCAGACTCGGAAGACATTTGGCGTCCCAAAAGCCTCACTTGTCGAATTTGGACGGGCAAAAGCGGACTGATGTCTGCTCCTCGACCGGAACAAGACAGAATGGCACTGGCAAGCGCCGGACCATAATAACGTGGCTGGCACGAGCTGAAGATGCAAAGGAATAAAGACTAGCAACGTCGAGGTTAGCAGTTGATGGTGACAGCGCAATGATAGCTAATTCTTACCCTCTGCCTAGTCACGTCGTTACATATATTTGCCAGATCGGCCGTGGAGTACAATTGCATAAGGCTTCTGGAGCAGTCTCGAGCGCATTCTAAAGCATTTTCCGTTAGTGATGAAGATTGGAGACTCAATGTTCACTGACCTGGGGAATCTGCCGCGGGTGCTTGGCTGCAATGCCCTAGCTAGGGCAGCACGGCAGCAATGAACAATGTTTGTTTCATGATCCGCGGGCGGAGCGTAACAGATGGCAATGGCGAGTAGTATTTTATTAAAGCGATGGCGATACGGGATCCAAAAAGTAGGTGAAAGATTGCTTCCAAAAAAAGGTAGAGCTGCTCAATGACAGGTGATGTGGGCGGTTCTGTTGGAAGAGCAGAAGAGTAGAAAGAGAAGAGCAAGGCGGGGAGCAAAGAAGCTTTATCGACTCCGGGATGTTAGGCTGGCAGCTGGCGGGCGAGGAAGGCAGAGCCGGTGACGGAGAGCATCACCAGCCTAGGCAGGCGAGGCGTGGAGACGGATTCCCTCAGCAACGTCGGTACCCTGGCGAAGAAGTCGCTGAGTCGCGAAAAGAAGAAAAGAAACGACGACAGCCAACAATGTTGATGGAATGGAGCAATGATCAATTGCAGCAAGGGAAAATCGTAGCTGCACACTGCTTTGATAAAATCGGGTATTGAGTAAGCTAGAAAAACAGTAGAGACAAAGGCTTCTCCTCATCAGTGTACCTGTCTTGGAATTCCTTTCTGGTTATGAATTTGGCCAAAGGCATCATAGTGTCCTTCATGTCCAAGATGCCGCGCTTCTTCTGGTCAATATGCGAGGCGTCTACTACGATGCGATGAAGACCTTCAAGCGAAAGCGAACCTGCGCAAAATCAGCCCATAGAAACCACTTCGAGGTAATCGTGTTTCGCCTTACCATTGTCAATAAGCTCCGATAGACGGGCGGGCGTGCCGACGACAATGCTGACGCGCATCTTCCCGAGGAACTCGACCTGCTCCTCGACTTTCATGTGTTTGGCAAACTATAAACTGTGAGCAGACGGCCTAATAAGATACTGGCAAGGATTGATTACCAGTTTAGCTACTGCAATTTCCTTGGATGCAAACTTTCTGACTGCTCTGCTCGCAAAATTAATTAGTAAAAGCTGCAAGGACACAACACGCACGACTGACCATACCTGACAATGTCGGCCGCCCGTAGACCGGCACCAGCAACAATAATGGTATGTGGCGTCCCCTTCTTCTTTGACGCTTTGCCCAGGCTATCTGGGTTTTTGCAAAAGCTCGCCATGAAATCAGGCAACCTTTCGAGCGTTCTTTCCTCGGTGAAGCCTGTAGAGTCTGTAATGGCGTTGGCTGTCTGTTACGTTAGCCCTTGCGTCTCTGTGGGACATCCATCCAGTCATCTACCGGAGAACGCACCGGAGACCGTCATATCAGACATTTCAACAGAGCTTAGATCTGTGCCGAACCTGCCGGTTTTCTGTGCCAGATAATCTGCCAGTAGCTGATTGTCCATGCGCGAAAAGAGTGTGTTGAGTCCAAGATCTGTGTCCAGCGCCTCATCCTCGGCACGAAACTTGCTCTTGCGCTTCTTCTTGTTCGTTTTCGCCGGAGCGGCCTCTTCGGCCTGTCTTTTGAGGCTCGTCATGGTGAGCGGCTGTGCAACCATCCTGTCCTAGAGTTTATCTCGAGTGCAGAATTTTATACGATATTGTACAGTGCGAACAGAAAAAAAATGCCATAGATGAGTGGTGTATATACAGTGCGGAGAGTCAACACACTATAGAAATATTTATTGTGGGCTTCACTAAATGTAACGATTCCTGATTGACAATCTGTGCATTTTGATCATTAAGTACCTATAGGAGAAGAGTAGAATCGTGTACTTCTACTTATGACACATAGACCTGAAAAAAAAAAAAAATATTGCGGTCGCTCATCGCACAGTATTTCAATCTGATTTCCGTTTTCTTCCGACATAGCAAAGCCCTCAGATTATTGTCAAACCGACATCGTGAACCAAGTTACAGACGCGCACTGAAGCGGAGAGCTTTTTAGTGACCCGCCGCTGCACGGCTCGCGCGAAGTAGGTCATCAACTTGACGGCTGTGTACGCCTTCTGGACCGTCCCGTTCAAAAAATTCCAAGACTTTGCGTTTATGGGACTCGTCCGTACCCTGAAAGTAGATAGGGTATAAGTGTGAATAGTAAACAGCCATAAAGAAATGCTGGTCAAGTAGGGCCGCGGGAACGAGGTAAGCCTCCTTTAACAGCATATCTTTCGACCACTCTTCAGCAAGCGGCGATCTCTCAGCCTGCAGTGCGCGATGCAGTCTCGACAAGGATTGCGAAAATGACATGTCGCTAGTCGGCGGCATGATGTCCTTGCCGAGCCATAGCGGAGGCACGAAGAACTGCGGAGGGAGGGTCCCAGCCCAGTCCCAGCCGACGATGCCCTTGATGTTGTAGTCATCGTCGATGAGGATCTTTGATGGGCGTAAGTTCCCGTGACTTAAAACAAACTTGTGATCAGCCGACGCGGCGAGGGGCTGGGGGAAATCTTTGATCCTCTCCCGAAGGTCCTGCAACGCAAAGACCATACACTGCGCGTTCTCAACGCCGAGGCCCGCGTCGGGCTCGGTAATGCGCCATTCTAGGAGCGACAGGAGCTGGTCGACGTATTCTGTGACTGTGCTCACCGCATGCAGGGTGTGCGCGGTGTCCTGGTTGTTGAGGTAGTTTAGATCGAGCGACACCGGGTCGCCGATGCCGAAGCTTCCATCATTCTTAAGTAGTAGGGCTCCGGCAGCGTCAAAGCCAAGGCCGCGCATCTGCGACAAAATTTCTGCCAGCTGTGCATGGAAGCGGTCTTGGTCTTCGTCAGACGCGTAGAGAAGCCTGTCCTTGTCGAGTGCCCGGCCCTCGATGTACTCCGTCATGACGAAGCACTTGCCCACTGGATTGGCCCTGTTCAAAGTGCCCTCGGAGCTGTACGCGTGGACACGCGGGACAACGATAGTCGTCCTCGAGGCGACATATCTAACGCGCGCTTGGTCAGTATTGATGCGGGTAACACATGTATAAAGAACCGCTTACTCCAAGGTCGCAATCTCACACTGCAGCCTGCTCTGCACGTCGAAGAGTGCCGGTACTAGTGGGAATCGGACAACCCACTTAGTCAGATCGCTCGGGATCTCTATAAAGAAGCTTAAATTATAGTTGCCACGATTAGGCCGGCGGAACTCGGCACAAGGCTTGTCCCCGTGGTAGTAGGACACCAGCGCCAAAACGTCTTCGAGGCGAATAGACTCGATGTACTTCTCTAGCTCATCGCGGAGCTTATCTCGCCAAGACCTATTAGGAGGCGTGTCTGTAGGGGGCAAATCCTGAGCCATTGGTGCAGGAGTAGATGACTTGTGTAATGTAATAAAAGGGAAAGAGGAAGTAGTAGAAGGGGGAGAAGTAGGAGAGCAAAGGCAGTTTCCTATAGCTGACTGAAATAGATCCTGGCTTAGTTATGTTCGGCTAGGATGTCGGATCATATTATATAAAAGTTATTGCGCAATAAAGCTAATATTGCGTGGCGAACATAATCAAGGCAAAAATTACAGCTTCACCGGTCACTCTATGCATACGGTATGGTGATATTCTGCATTAGTGAGGGTGCCATGAGACAAGGATGCGTAACCAGGCGTCATAAAAGCGCCGTTGGGGTTACACAACAGCCGTCTAAGAATCGAGGCCTAGAGACCTGACCGTCTTAAGAGGCCTCCTATGATGCAAAGCTCGATTCTCTTTGGTCTCTATAGTACACATCCGTACGTGCAGCAGCCGTCCAGCCGTTCCGGCATGAATGTGTTGCAACGCCTTTACGAAGGCAGAAGTCATGTCTAATCCATAGGAAGCTCTGCCCCGCCAGTTGAAACCTGCATTCGCCGTCGCTTTAGGGATGGTTCGCAACGCGGCTAAGACGGCCACACTTATAGAAGTAATATATTGCCGACGATAGCCTACAGCGAGCGGGGTATCGCCATGGCTGTGTGATGTGTTCAGAAATGTCACGGCTGTGGCTGACCGCATTCTCGCCACCTACTTTACTAGTATTAACTGCCCGCTAGAGTCTCTTGTCGGGGCCTACTACGTAAGTGAAGATGAAAAGGAAAATTATCAAAAAGGTGTCTCGGCAAGTCTACTTCCGACATGCAAACCATGTCCTTGTACAGCCTATAGGCCACAGGCCGAGCTGCGACCGCATCGCTGTGATTATAAAATAGTACCCTATAATAAATCATTATGCAGCCTACATAGAATTCATCGACTAACAAGCAGCTCGACAGAACAGCTACTACGATAAGCATACCTAGACATAGAGGAGCGGCGGCGGTGAGGGAAAGTAACGACGATATATACCTTCGTCCGGGCTACAACTATTTAGTAGTGAGCGTAGATATTAAGGTGTATCACCAATCTCTATAAAAAAAAACGGGTTTTAGACCTAAGGCTCGAAAGCGCGGCGATGTAGCCAACCTCTTTGGAGAAAACACTCTAGCCACGTGTTTGAAACCTACTTCCTCGTGCCGGTCACGTCTCGCAATCTGGTTACTCGAGCTCTAGACCGACCCGGCCTGATGTAACATTGGGCGCTGCTTACTATCGGGTTATGCCTTCGCGCAGCTTTGCACTGAATTTGCCACTCTACTGACGTCTAGACGTCTTGCTTTTCGTCATCTGTCTTAGGCCACTTAATGGGCGAATTTGAGTAATCTAAACAACTATGTTACAACTGCGACACAACTGCATACACGGCAAATAAAGGATTGGTCAGTTGCTCCGCCCCCTCCTCTGCCTAAAAAGCCTAGTCTCTCCAGCCTAAGACATTTAGCATGTTCTCCCGCGTATCTGGCTGGCCCTGAAAGACTCTGCGCCGCGACGCCTCGCTCTCTGGTGTGTTGTATGACGAAAAAGCACGATCCATTTTGCTGGAGAGGACGCCGAGCTGAGACCTGATGTAAGCACCTGCCACCACCACTGTCTCATGTTAGCCACTATGGTGCGAGACAAGCCGTGTCTGTCGAATCAACAGGGGTGTACTCACCGGAAGTGCCAGCAATCAAGATGGGCATGGCTCTAGGATAGGTTCGAACGGCGCTAGCCGTCACTTTTATAGGAGTAGCAGACATGGCTGTGATGGAGATGTGTTGATGAAGAATAGACTTAGGTGTGTTTTTCTTGCCTTTGATCGCAATCTTTTAGCTCGCTAGAATAAGTACGTCGGTATTTATAGAGAATCGCGAGATGCATCATTAAGAGCTTGTTTCGCTAGAAAAATCCTGCTGTTCCGATATGGCGTGGTTTTACCACCGGCCTCTCCTGCTTTTGGCGTACTGGTGGCGTGATGTTCTATCGCCACGATCTATAAATGCTCTAGTTTTGACATTTTTCTAGCGAACTCTAACCCTATATATAGTAGAAGAAAGAGGGAAAAAAAGTCATGAGAGGTTAGGGAAAAGTCTCCGTAGGATTTCGAGTTTTGTTTATAGAGCTAGTTTGCCTGCTCCCACCGTAGGATAATGATCAGACGTCTGGCGTGAGAAGCAAATCGCCTCAGACAATCTTTTCTTAGTTCTAAAAAGAATGACGTACCCTATACAGTAAAAGCGAGATTAAGCAATGCTCTCTATGCATTAGCGAAGGGCCTGACGTCTTTAGAATCCTCTGACTTCCTTATGAACGACTACAAAATAAACCTCTTCTCAAAGCCGAGGCAAATATCCATCTGATCGAGCATCGCCTCCCGCTGACCACCTAGACAAATAGGCCTTGGCTTAAGCTGACGATGTCTTCAACTTCAACGTGCGGGGGCTACTGGTTCGGCCTACGAGGTTTGTCTATCATCGATCGGGTAAGCATTGTATCCCCTAAATCCAGTTACATCAAGAAGCTATTGAACGAGGCTAACATCTGCTAAATAGGTAGTCTGAGGACCGTGCTGATGCTGGAATCTAAACTTCCACCAACCGCAGTGTCGCACATCGGAAA
The DNA here is from genome assembly GCA_018831755.1 of Niveomyces coronatus. Lineage (NCBI taxonomy): Eukaryota > Fungi > Ascomycota > Sordariomycetes > Hypocreales > Cordycipitaceae > Niveomyces > Niveomyces coronatus. Next base: position 4,409 of record JAFEME010000272.1, on the reverse strand, counting down.
CTCTCGCTAATCGGGCCGGTGCTAGCGGGCGGCCGTCGCGCCGACAGCTTACGATGTTCAAGAGAAGCGGGCGATATAAAGAGCTAGGAACCACGCAGAGACTGCTTCCTACACCGAGCGTCCCAAGCGAACCGAACATCTGCCTCTTTCCAGCATGAAACTATCCTTGCTCGCCCCGGCGCTCCTCGCCAGCACCGGCCAGGCATGGCGACCGCAGGATCGCGACCTGGCCGCCTTCAACACGACAGCTCGCTTTGAGCAGCTCGGAAAGCGCTTCAAGCCTAGCCTACCCAATGGCATCAACAAGATCCGAGGCGTCAACTTTGGCGGTAAGCCGCCCCCCGGCGGACACAACGTTGCGAAGCCGTGCTTCCTCCTATTATCGTTATATCGCTGACGCGTACATTCTGCTTCTACCTAGGCTGGCTTATTGGCGAGCGATGGATGATGACCAACGAATGGGACAATGTCATGGGATGCCAGGGGTCCCCCTCCGAGTTCGACTGCATGAAGGACCACTACTCGGGCGACCGGCGCGCGGAGGGCAACCAGCGCTTCGAGAACCACTGGCGCGACTGGATCACTCCGGACACGGTGCAGTCCGTCCACGACGTGGGCCTCAACACGATCCGTATACCCATCGGCTACTGGTCCTACGAGGACATCGTCGACAAGGCCAGCGAGCCCTTCGCCGACGGCCACCGCATGCTCCCGTACCTCGACGCCGTGGTGGCCAAGGCCGCCGACCTGGGCATATACGTCATCATCGACCTCCACGGCGCGCCCGGCGGCCAGCAGCAGGACGTCTTCACCGGCCAGAACAACCGGCCCGCGGGCTTCTTCAACGACTACAACTTCGGCCGCGCCCAGCGCTGGCTCGCCTGGATGGCGCGGCGCGTGCACACGGACTCCCGGTACCGCACCGTCGGCGCCATCGGGGTGCTCAACGAGCCCGTGTCGCGCCACGACGACGGCGGCGCGCGCTACCCGGCGCCCGGCGAGGTGCCCGGTCTCCTCCAGAGCTACTACCCCGGCGCGCTCCGCGCCGTGCGCGACGTCGAGGCCGAGCTGGGTATCCGCACTGACGACCGCCGCCTGCACGTGCAGTTCATGTCGGCCAAGTGGGACTCGGGCAGCGCGCGGGACAGCGCCGCCGTCGCGGCGGACGCCAACGTCGCCTTCGACGACCACAACTATGTGAGCTTCGGGTTCCCCGACAGCGAGCGCGGCGACAAGGACCGGCTGATGCGCCGCGCGTGCGGCGACTCGCGTGTCGTTGAGGGCGAGCAGGGCTTCGACATCACCGGCGAGTGGAGCATGACGTCCAACGTGGACTGGCACGACGCCGACTTCTTCAGGAGGTGGTTCACCGCGCAGCAGCAGCTGTACGAGAAGCCGGGCATGTCGGGCTGGGTCTTTTGGACGTGGAAGACGGAGCTCAACGACCCGCGCTGGACCTACTCCTACGCCACGTACCTCAAGTACGTGCCGACCGATGCTGCCGGCCTCGAGCACAATGTGTACCAGGACGTCTGTTCCGGCTTCAGGTAGACCGCGCGCCGCGCTCGCTCACACTGCGATGTAGAGTATAGTTCACAAAGGCTCAAGTATACATTGTTTCTTTTTTCTTTAAACGCTCACGGGTTGTTGAGTAAATACAATATAGAACAGAATACACTATGTACAGCTTTTTGACCTGCTCGAGATCTCTCAAAGACTGGGCCGCCATCGTCTGCCCACTGAGCAGTACATGTACTTGTTTGCGGCGCGCGGCTTAGTCGACGCAAGGAAAAGTCTCGCGTCTAGTTCTTAGACACGGGCGCGCTGTTGGGCAGGCGCTTGGTGCACTGGCCGCCAGGGACGATGGTGTCGCCGATGTACTTCTTAAGGGTGGTGTACGCGTTGCGCAGGTCCGTCGCGGCGTTGGGCTGGAACTTGGCGATGCCGCCGGGCACGACGTTGTCGAAGAGCGCGACGACGGTCTCCTGGGCGAAGTTCTCCTGCTGAGATGTCTGGCCGTAGCCGTCGGTGACGGCGGCGTCCTTGTTGTAGGCGTCGGCCCACTCGCGGCCGTTGGAGAAGGGGGCGCCGTACTTGGGATCGAAGGCATGGGAGTCAAGCGAGTGGCCGGTCTCGTGGATGAAGACGGTGACCTCGCAGTCGCCGTTGAAGCGGATGTTGTCGCCGCTGCTGCCGGCGGAGCGCTGGCCGGGCAGCCCGATGATGTGCCGGATGTACTGGCGCATGCGCACGGGCATGCGGCCGAAGAGCTCGGCGATGGTCTGCTGGCTCAGCGGCGAGTCCTTGTGCCGGCAGAAGTTCCACGGCTGCCCGGGGCAGTCGTTGTAGGTGACGTTGAAGGCGCTGACGTCGCGCGCGGAGAAGCCGCCGCCCTCGGCGAGGCTCTTGCAGTCCGACGGGATCATGTCGCCGTCCCAGTCGTCGATGCTGTGCTCGGCGATCTTGAGCGACGACATGAGGCCCGGCCCGAGGCTGTCGAGGCCGCCGTTGGGGAAGCCGGGGTTGAGCACCGGCTTGTCGAGGCGGGCCGAGGCCGTGGAGGCCAACGCCGCGGCGGCGACCACGGAGACGAGGGAGGTGTGCATTATTGTGGTTGCTGGTTCAGGCTAGGCTGGAATGTATTCTCGAAGAGGTCTTATGTCTTGTGACGTAAACTTGTAGATGGGCTTAATGGACGACTATCGATTGATCGTGAGCCGGGTGAGGAGCAAGACTACTCTTATAGATGACATGTCGGCAACATAGGCTTGGGCGGGCTCTCACGTCAGAACCTTGTATCAAGGCTCGAGGTCGGATGACGCTTAATGTAGCCAAAGCCATGAGCTTGTATTGTAATCAGCCAGCTTGCTTTTTGCCTTGCTCAATTAGGTAGGTCGTAGTGTCATAACGCTCCCTCTGGTCGATCGGCCGAACTGGGTCCTCCTGAAAATACAAAGGATGAGCTCGACGAACGTGCTCTACTAATCAGTACGAAACACGTTCGGGCTTGGGCTATGGGGAAGAAGCAAGCCTAATTTTAGCTTGACCGACTATGGGCCGAGCGACACCTCGTTTCTCACCAACACGAACCGTGCTGATAATTTAATCGTGACCCAAACGTTGAGATACAGTCTCTGCAGGCCTCCGTCTCACGCAGGCACTTCATCTCGTAAAGGCAGGGCAGGGATTGACCTCCTCGCCTCCTGGCCCGGGGACGAAGGTTTCGGACCACGGAGAAACATACATGGCTTTTTGCAGCCAGCATTAGGGCTTCTCGGGCGTGCCCACGGTGATACTCCATCGTGTCTTTGAGGTCTATGTCCGGTGTCGACGATGGTTTCTAGACGCGCCACACAAGTTATCATAGCTCGCCGATGTTCCAAGCCTAGCGTCATCTCTTGCGCTTCCTTTGACTTTTCGACTTTCGTGTGTCATGCTGATTTCGAGGAGTTGGGCTCCCTCTATCGACGTAGAAGGATTTCGTGCAAGGATTAGTTTGCCCAGCCCAGGCAATAACCTTTACCCTGGCAAGCCACGTCTTGGAGGCGAAGCGGGTATAGCTGACGTAGAGTAGTGATGGTCCGCAGAAGCCGGTCTTCGCTTTGATCTAGTGATGACTAGGATCTACATCTGAACTTTATCAAGAAAACTGGGAGGCGTTGAAGCACCGTAAATAAGCTGTACTATGCTTATACCCCGAATGCCCGGGTCTAAGCACACGGGGGAGGCCAGAGTCGGACCGTATCAGTCATGCCGTGCTACCAGCTGTAAATAGGCGAAGAGCAGTGTCTAAAACATCCAGGAGCGTCGCCAGTAAGAAGTCGGCCCCTGAATCCTTTCCAACGGTAACTTTCAAAAAGGGGCGTTGGCAATGTACAGGTCAAAAACCCGTTTTGTGCTGACATGAGGCGAAGGAAGGGAGCGTTCTGCCCCATACGAGTATTCCATTGATCGGCGTCCCCCCCCCCCGGGGGGGGGCGGGCTTCTTGCTACGCACTACGACGCCGATCACGCGGAGTTTGAGTCTATGAGGCGTGTGAATCAGGGCCTATTGGTGGAAGTGAAACTACAAATCTGACAATAGTGGTCCTTTTTCACCACATGTTCTTACGTTTTGGTTATATCCCTGCACGGCTTTACCCGCCTAGGAAACAAAATATGTGAACTCTGTCTTCTGTATTATCACCGAGAAGATGACTACCCACCCGGAGGGGTACAGGAGAAGAGAACGCTTTTTATCATCAGAACCTGAACCATCCAAAAGTCTTCACAAGTCTTGTTGAGACCATCTTGCCTAAAGAATTATTCTAGAATTTATCGTTCTAGAATAGCTATGTGATCAACGTATATTGCATAGACTGCTATTAGACAGAGACTGCCCGGGGGGGGGGGGGGGGTTTCCCCTTAAA